>JAOVYW010003504.1:0-13997 GCA_025775045.1 Hiodon tergisus | reverse complement strand
CCACAGGCAGCGAAATTCAGCGCTCTGAATAATTTTTATTTTTTTCCCCAGAAGTTTTAAAAATCCAAAAATACAATTTGCCACAATAATAATTTTGACATAGCAGCATGTTAAAAAATCTGTGGGATTGTGATAAATAAAATACATTTCAATACAATAACTTAATTAACTTGGTTCTTTTTCATCAGCTCCTTCTCATTCATTTTTTAAATGAATTAATTATATTGTTTTGAATGATTTGTACGATTAAGAAGGACTTATTTAATTGTGGTGGCCTAATTAAGCATGGTTGTTAATAAATAAAATTTAACAACCCACTCCTGCCTAGGCAGGCAGTCTGACATGTCAACAAGCCTAGCCTATTTGTAGTTAATGTATTATTTTTTCTCCAGCTTTTTGTCCTTTACAATAACATCTTTAATAACTTTTTAAACAAAATTAGATTTTCTCTGTATAACCCTGTCGACTACCCATGATCTGTCACTCTAATTTAATTATTAGTTTATTTTAAATAGTCTACACTAGAGTTCTTTGGCTGTCAAGTTTAAATTATGTTGGTTATATCGTATATTTCTACTCACAATGGACCGAAAAAATATGGTTTTAATAAGAAGATAATATACCAACAACGCAATTTATTATGAACACTCAATATGTCTTTATAGTTACTATTACCAGTACAGCAGTACAGCTCCAGTTGAGTTTGAAACGTTTTCCAAAATCATCATTTCAAGCCTGAAGAACTTTTGCTTCGTTAATTTTTTTTCAATGAGCTAATATAAAAAAAAGAAGATTTTTACTTACTTCTGCTGTCAACGTGGTGGAAGGTGTGAAGGTCGTGTCTGAGCATCGTGGTGCGCCCGCAAGTCACACGGGTGGACAAGAGGAGCAGAACTGTGTAGACCGCCGCCACTCTCACGCCACTCGAACTCAAAAAGAATTGTCTCATTGGACAACCGACTTTTGAAGGCAGCATTTTCTGGACGGACCAGGATTCTAGAGACACAGAAGAGAGAGAAAAAGATTAGATAGATAGATAGATATTTTTAAATAATAATAATGTTTTTAAAAACTATTATTATGATTATGATTATTTATTTCGTATTTTTAATAATATGAAAAATAAAACTTTTACATTAGGTATTCGTATTTTTGCATAGTCGTGAACTATAATGAATTATTTCCTCATTGCTCAAATGACATAAAGAATGTGCTTTTAGTTTTGTGATTAACACTGTAACATTAATAAATTATAGGGCCTCTAAATCTGATTTTGAGTTTTATGTTGCTGCACATATCTAGAGAGGAGATGATTTAATGGTGGAAGCTTACAAAGTTACTCCGGCATGACTCTTACCTTGAACGCCAGTAGTATTGTGTCCAGCCGCTGTCGTTGCTAGCTCCGCTCTCTGTGTCCGACTTTAATTCATTGAGAAGTTGTCGTCAGAGCGAACTTATATAGCATGCTGTCCGTTTTCTGACGGTGAGCGTCAACCCGTAGCTGATTCTGTGAACGATTCTGTCCCCGAACACCCGCCCCTAAAACGAGAAAATGCAATAAGAAAAGAAAAAGTTTCACGGGAGGCGTTCTCCTTGTACTTGGCACGCCGAGATGCACTTCATCAAGACTCAGTGACACTGGGCCCACATTAATTGATTTGGTAGACAACAGCTTTCGGGCACCTCGACTCTTAGAGTCCTGTTAAATACATATAACTGGAACCACGGAGACAGACCTTCTGCGGATCGTCTTGATTGTTGTTATCCGCCCGAATGATCTTAGAAATGTGAAGCAGCACCAACACATATAGAAAATTAGCGTGTGTGGTATTGAATCATATTAATAAACTTTGGTACCAGGGGGAAATTTTGATTTATTTCAACGATTAGGTAAACAATAACCAAGTACCAACCTCTTATTATGTCGGGAGTCCTTACTTAGTATATGTTTATTATGTCTGGAGTCCTTACATCGTGTATGTTTATTATGTCTGGAGTCATTACATCGTATAGGTTTATTATGTCTGGAGTCATTACAACGTATATGTTTACGGTTAGTGTTTGGTCTTTTTTTTATTATTATCAAATTTCAATCAAAAACTGTGAATAGTCCGATTAGGAATGACAAAAATATATACAACCAGTTTGTGGGACGGCCTGAGTGACTACACTGTCGCTGCAACTGGATTAACCCGGTGTAGCAGGTCGTGCGGTCAGAGAGGTGCGAACACGAGAATGTCAGGTAGGTGATGAGTCCACATTCCACTAGGTTTGCTTTGGGCCATCTCGTCACCTCCCTTGTGATATTGAAAGGGCACCGGACCTGTGAATACCATGCAGTTTTGCGGAGGCAGTAAACATTGTTCATGATGCTTGCTTTGAATGGACACCACTAGAAGTCGTTTATGTCTTATGATCGCGTTGCTCTTTCGATTTACAGACACGATAAGCACTACAGAGCTATTTCTTTCCAGTAATCACAATCCACCATTAGAATCATTAGAATAAAATATAGTCGTCATGGATTCTTAAACATGTAGGCCTATTTATTATTATCATTAGTTGTGGTAGTATGATTATTACTACTACTGCTACTATTAGGTCACTAGTTGCTTTTGTACAATCCTACTTTCATATCTTACAATTTCTACATTCATCCACTGAAACAGTTCGATATAAATTTAGCAATGCAGGTTACGCAACGTGCTCAAAGATAAAACGGTTGGTATGTGAACCAACAACTTTATGTATTTGTGTCGTGGTTACAGGTGCTTGATTGAGCGTAAGAGAACACCGAGAAGACTTTCATTAATCATCAACAAAATGGATTTGGGAGCTGTAGCGTAGTCGGTTCGAACAAAAAGAGAGTACTACAACAATCGCTAGTGGCGGCGATTTCCGGAGATTATCGGAAATTGTCACGTTTTTTACCTTTAATTTGCGAAGTGACTACCGTCCTATTATTTAAGATGTCCCGTTATTGCGCTTCGTCAGTTTGAGACGTTTACTTTCCTTCGCTGTGAAAAAATGGTTAAGCCTGAAGATCTAGTGAAATTGTTTAGAAAAGAGATGCTCCACCTGGATTCGTAAAAAGGGTTCGTACACATCGCGATGTAGACTACCATGTCGTTTTAACGTTTAAGAATTTACATATTTTTCATACATTAACTGTTTGTATGTTTATGCCCAGTAATGAGCGAAGAGTTCAGTTGAGAGACTGTGTCGTTCAATTATACTGTTAGCGTGTGAGACTACGTGCGTTGCGTCGGTCAGACTCTCGAGTCTATCGACTTTAAATCGAAAAGGAAATAAACACTTAAATTATAGGAATAATTTATTGCACCGTAACATCGTAAATACCATTTCCTGTTGCCTCAGAGTGGAATCACAACACCCGAGGACCAATAATTGCTAACCACTAATCATATTTTTCATTTATGAGCACAGCTCGTTAATGAGTACTTGTTTCAGTCTTTGTCAAAAGTGTCGGTGAGTTTTGTTGTTGATTGACCATCGAAAGAGGGAGAGAGGCAGTGTGATTGAAAAGTTTTTAATTAGCTATTACATATGTGGATTAGAAAATAGTGACTTGGTCTTACATTTGTTAATTTGTTATGTTTGACATTAAACTATTTTAGGCTGCCCTGTGCAAGTTAGCTGGTCAGTTGCGTTGCTATTTGCGAGCAAGCTGTTCTTTCCTGAATTGGCTAACATAGTGGATATTATTGTAGCGATGCCTAGGAGACCAAACAGAGTTTCTTCACGTTCAACAGTTCAACAGTTGGCTTTATTTTGCACACGGACACGGGTCTAAAAACTATCCAGGTTTCGACAAATCCCGATGTCCAGCTCTCAGCCTTTTGTAGGGGAGCGCTCGTGGTCAGCGCTCAGCCAGTAGGGACACAGATGTAAATGGCGTCGGACAGAGGATGAGTGTTTTCTAGTGACGTGATCTACGCATGACAGATTAGTGTTTTCAGCGGGGATCAACGCATGACAGGTGCATCCCATGTGGCTGTCACAGGGCTCAATGGCACTGACAGTTGAGAAAATAGTCCTCTTATTTAAAATAAAAGAGTTCTATCTCTTACATTTCCCACGGGGCAATGAGTCGGGGAAGATCAGAATGAGAGCGTGGCCTCGTTACCACGCCAATGACTCTTTTTCACTCTAAATTTGATATTACATCGCTAGATGGCGCCCCTGGGCATCGTATGCTAACAATACGGGAGCGTTAAAATACGAGCGCATCTGTGACCAGCGGGTCTCTATGCATCGGCCACAGCATGTTTTTGTTTAATTATTTATTCTATTACTGAAGTTTGCTTTATTTTCTTAATGTAAGTAGCTATTCGTTTTTATTTATACCTCTGCATTTAGTCTACCCTGATTCCTACCAATGAACAAATTGTGTCCATTTTATTGTCGTAATTTTCTCCAGTGTTCTCCAGTATCGTCCGTAACCTTTCATGGCCATGCTCACCTTTAAAAGTTTACCAGCATCAAACGGCCACGGCAGGTTTATAGGCTGTCTCGATCGGTTAGAACTATTAATAGGCGATCCTATCTGCAGCGTAGTGTTTTTGACAATTAGGTGGTCCATAAATCTAAACACCTACACGTAGCGTGGGCTGAGATCCCCATTGATCTCCTTTGTTTTAAAGTCTTAAACGTCCCGCTGTCGTGCAGTCAGTCAAACGGACAGCTTTCTGGGGCTCACTGGAGTGGGCGTTTAGGCTATCGGTTAAATTCAAATTATCAGAATTAGTTGCAGTTAAAACTTCAACGACTAATGATTAAAATAATCCTCATGAAAAATCGGTTAAAGCCAATAACAGAAAAGTAATATGTAGGTTGAAGGGAGTCAAGTGTCTTATACCCCATGAATTTCCTAATTAGACTGCTGTGGTATATGAACAATTTCCTATGTCCATGTGCAGTGATTAGGAAATCGCATTAGTTGCATGTGGTTCAAGTCACCCATATCACTCTTCTACCACCTTCCAGCAATCATTCCAAGAAATTGGCCTACTGAAAAGCTTGGTTCAGTTTGCACTGTAGTAGTACTTTATAGCTTGAGAATCCCCATTGTTTCGGACATCACAATAAAGGCCCAGTGGCCTAATGGATAAGGCATCAGCCTCCGGAGCTGGGGATTGTGGGTTCAAGTCCCACCTGGGTCGTACAATAATCAAGTTTTAATACCATTATTTATTAGACTGCTGTAAAATTTTGACAAAACAGTTGCTTACTATCTTTTCAGAAGGCAGACTTGAGCTCAATATACAGGATGGGCAAACATGTAAAGACCCTGTATTATTACCTATTGTATTGGGGCAGCAGGAGACAGGCTTGTAATAGGAAGATTGCTGGTTCAAGTCCCACCCCAGCTGTTCATCATTGAGCAAGGTACTTAACTTGAATTAAATTTATTAATTTAGAATATGTCACTTTGGATAAAAGCATATCCCAAGCAAATAAAATTGTACTGAATGCTATTAGTAATAACTTATATTTGTGTCTGACATTGCAGTTACATAGTTAGCTTATATCGTATCATTATACATGACTGTCAATTTCACTTTCCACTTAAATATAGATATATTAACTGGATTTTCACTGACACACAGGAACGGTTCTCAATCTTGGTAATGGAAGTCAAGATTGGGATAAAAGCAGTAATTATGGCAGTAATTACAGTCATAGCTCCACCGGAACTAAAACGTGTCAACACCGTGGTACCCTAGTACCAGGAAATAGAACCACTTCTGTTTAAGCAGTAAGGGAAAGGCAACAGCAGTAGTTATTATTGCTTCTACACTTTCTACAAGCTTTATTTAAAGTAATTCCAGAACGGGCCCACTAGTGGTTTAAAACAGACCTTGAGGGGTACTAAAACATAGACAAACCAGAAAGAAAACAGTTATAAATAAAGACTTTAATATGAAAAATCCATAATGCCGCGACTAAGGGAGGTAGGTGCTGACATCCGGCAGCTCTGTGCATTCATTGTCCAGGTACTCCAGGATGACGTTCCCCCCACTGTAGAGGGGGTATTCTGGGCGTGCCAGCCAGGAGAGAAGGGTGTCATCCATCTTGAGGGCCTCTCCGGTCTGTGGGTGGCACAACCTCAACTTCTGTGAGGAGACAATAGTGTGGTTGAGCTTTTTATAGTTCAATGAAGCAGACAACAGGTAAAAGGACAACTTACACAGGGATCAATGACATTGCCATTCAGTTGCTTGTGAAACAAAGACAGAAGCCTTATCCAAGGTAAGGATGTAAGGAAGTTAGAATACCTAAAAATTGTGTTACTCTGTGCATACCTTGGCTGTTTGTATGTTGTTGTTGTTCTTCAGGCTGGCTTGCGAAGCCGCAAAGTCCACTACTTTCCCCACACTCCACTTAGAGCAGAAGAACATGGGAAAACTTGCGTCTTTGGCATCTTTGGGTAGGAAGACCTGGAAGTAAGTTCTTTCTGCCTGGTAGCACCACAGGAAATGTAAAGGTTTAGAGCATAGCGTGGTTAAGGGAGAATCAACTAATGGTACTGAGCTGTCTCAGTCTCGTGATGTTAATGTGACGTTCCAGCAACATTAGGAGTTAGCCAGGCCACGCCCCTGTGCGACTGTAGGTACCTGCGGCAACCCCTTATCTCCAGTAGCATGGAGCTTCAGCTTCATCAGAGCCACCTTTGCTGCGGTCGCAGGGTTCTTCGCCCCCTTTCGGCCCTTACTGGCAGGCAACGCCTTCTTTGACTCTTCAGAGCAGCAAGAAATAAAAGAGACAAACATGGTCTCTGTGAGCACTTTGGGCAATGCACTCCTGCAGGTTTGGGTTACACTGACCCCATGTGGTTATTTGGAAGAACTAAAAATATGATGCTTTCATGCAAAACATGAAAGCTAGTCTCAGATCCCCATGAATCTAGCCAGGAGCAGTCTAACCTATTCCATCAGTTTCACTATCCTGCATCCTTTCCAGGTTAGCTGAAACAATCGAGGACTAGGAACCAGATATATTCCAAATACAGATCTATTACAGCAAGTAACTGAGGTACGAGTGATAAAAATCCAGAAATGTAAAATCCAGGAAGCACTGCAATTCTCCAGGACAGTGATTCGTTTATATAGCTTAAAAATACAACAAAATATTTTCACCAACCAACTATTTTCTGTACAAGCTGCTGAGTAGCGACCATGCGTGGCTTAGGGGCCTCCAGCTTCTCACACTCGTGGTCATCCTGATGTCGATGACTGTTAAAGGCAGAACACAGGGGGTGAAAACAAGTCACCGCTCTCCACAGCACTCACACTATCTGGTATCCCACAAAACTTTTTTTAAATAGAATTATTATATAATTATAATGAATTATTAGAATGTGCAGACAGAGTTGGACTTCACATGTTTAAATCCAGGGTAGGTAATAGGCCGGTTGTGACAAGGACAGCACAGCGCAAAATTGACAGAACACTGGGGTGGGTGAATACAGCGGGGTTTCTCTCAGCTCGCTGCTAACCACCGTCTTTTGAAATACATGGCGAAGAAGATGGCTTTATGGAAATCAATTGAACTTCTCACTATTTCGCCACGTCTGATCTGTACCTACGCGAGACAGAAGTTTTTCTGACAGTGAGGACACACGACCGGCAACAGCTCCTTCCCGCTGCAGCCTGTGTAAGTGCACGGATAGGATGTGCTTCCGCCAGAAGTCAAGCCTTCCTTTACCACATGGATCTTAAAAAGTTTAAAAAAAACAGACATGATACACTGTAAATCTGAAAAGGTTTAAACGCATTGACTACATAAAAACAATATAATAATGCAGAACTGCTAAAGAAATCGCATCCAGTATTTGATCTGTACATTTTAGAAATAAATTAGCATTAGAAATATAAATAATTCAGCAATGAATATATAAAAAATACTAACAAATTGCATAAGAAATTTTCAGCAAATAGCAATAAAACATGGTGTAATAAATACCATGCCCTTAATAAATGTACACATTACTCCCAAACGCACAATACAGACAGAAAGCACATCCCAGTAGCTACCTCGGGACAAGAGTGAGACCCCCGACTTCTGTGTTCAATGCTTTAAAAAAAACGTAAAACCAATTTAAGATTTAATAATGCAATATGTTTTATACATGTACCCATATGCAGAATACAGATGTACTACAATTATAATTACAATACATACAAATGTTAAATTCCACCTAGCTGCATATTAAAATATCTTACCAAAAAACACCAGAGCAGGCATCACAGACAAAGGGAAGAAAATCTAAAAACAAAACAAGGTATGTAATAACATGCTGATTCTGTTCCGTTACTTTTAATGACAAAGTTACATTATGGTCTCACGTGGCAGTACATTGGGAGGACGAAAGGTTATAAACAGCCTTAGAACGCCACTCATTGGGAAGCTTGGCCCCAGTGTGCAAAGAACACAGACACAGCATGGCATATAATTAGGGATGGTCTACAGGAATAACAAGCATTTATAGGGACCAAGTGACATTTGGAAGGGAGGTTGATGCTGGTGACCGTTGGAAGACATTACTTTCAATGGGGAAGAAATCCTGCATCGTGATGATCACTTCTTAATGAGGTAATTTAATTCGCGAAGTAGCTGATTTTCGTCAAGTCATTTCTGCGTACTAGCTATACATGACTGCAATAATATTACATGGCTGACTAGATACCTTCTTTAGAATGTCGCTAATGAATATAGCCTAATGTTTAACTTAACCATTGTCTATCACACACAGCCAGAACATTATATCTATACGATTTTTAAAAGTTACACAGTTAAACCGTCTCTGGAATTTTCTTCCATACCTTTCTGATTACATGATTTGAATGTACAATGTTTTCCAATATCCAATTCGGCCATTGTTGCAGTCACCTTTGAACCTGTAGAAAGGAAAACCACGTGACTCCCAAAACTCGTGACGCAGAGTTCCCCAGCATAACTCTATTATTAATTTTGCGGATGATACTGTGTTTTGTTTAATTAGTTATTTGCTTTGGAATACAGTCTGCCAATTAAGTTAAAATTCAGAATAAGTAAAATAATCTCATTATTAGTGGGATGCTTATTCTATGCTAGTTTTATTTTATTTTATCTTTTGAACAATGAACATATCAATTACATCAAATATTATGAGGAACAAATATAATAAAACAAAGAGAAAAGAAAGCAGTAAGAAATCCACATGTCTATAGATAAGTACAAAGAGTTACAAATTATTCGAAGAATAGATTTAAGGCTTTAAAATAAGTTACAGTTTTTGTCGCTTTGTTATTTCTTGTTTCTTTCAACGTATACAAGTAGTGACTTATCGCTATTTTAAAATGAGTAAAATTTGTTTGTTTTTTCCCCTCCCCTAGTCTATGCTAGTTTTCCTCAAGGTATCCATTCAAAACAGTTTAAGTGCCAGTTACGTGACACTAAGCGCCGGAAGTTTCGGGAATGGTGCTTCAGTCTGTGTTTCAACAAAGCAGCGGAAATTTGTAATCCCCCTTTATAATCGTTTATGTGTTTTGTTTATAATCTTCACATGTCATTGATCATTTAAATAGGGGTAAAAAAAAATTATTCGCTGGTTATAGACAGCGTCCTGCGTGATATATTTGGGTAATATCGGAGGGCGCCCCATGGAACTGTTGATATCCTACTTCCGTCACGATTTTGCCATGAACTGGTCAGAACTCAAACTGTTTTAGTGTATGGTTATTTCAGCACTTAACTGCGTTTAGTCTGTGTTTTGAATGTTTATCATTTATATCTGTTATTTAAATCGATGTTTGCAAAAAAACGTCGAAAGTGGGGAAAAATTTGCTGTTATCATTTGGAGGGTGGAACTGTTGGTGTTTACTTTGTCCTCATGTAATCAAACCAGATTCCACCCCATGGGCTTTTACCCCCCCTAGACGGGGATTGAAATCTGTTAATCACAACTTCCTTTCAGTCAAGCGAAACGACCAAAGTGGAGTGACGCAACGGTCCATATCGAGTTAGTTCGCAAAAACACGTTCAGGAAATTAAAGTCTAAAACCAAAACGGAACATATTGTTACATATCAACGTTTAATTTTGCGCCAACAACAGAATTGATGTTCTAGTGTTAGTCCTTCATCAGGCCTTTCTATAGAACAAAATAAAATAAAAAATGTAAATAATTAATAAATAAATATATTTATTATAAAAACCCATAGGGCAAAGTAAGTTTTTAAAGCGATTTTTAAAAGGAATTTGTTTGGTGATATTCACGTATAATTAAAATACAAATTAGGTGTTACCTCTCTTCTAAATAAATCATATTTATATTATGAATGTTTTTTTTCTTTTATGTTTTTTTTTTTTAGCCCAGGTGAGGGACTTAATTATTTTTTATCTTTGTTGGCACGACATGATCCATTGAACTTGTGTTTTAAGTCTTAGAATTTAAGTACTGTAATATGACTTACAATGTTTGTTCAAACTGGCATTAGTTTGACATTTTTCAACCCACTTTTGAGGTAAATCGCTTATGGTAAGTAATGTATTATTTAAAATAATTTAAATAGTTTTTTTGTTTAATGGCTCAAGGTAGCAACGTTTAGGTAAGCCTTTTTTTATTTTTTTGTGTGGGATTTACCTCAAAAGACATTTTTCAACCCACTTTTGAGGTAAATCGCTTATGGTAATTAATGTATTATATTTAAAATAACTTAAATAGTTTTTTGTTTAATGGCTCAAAGCAGCAACGTTTAGGTAAGCCTTTGTGTGTGTGTGTGTGTGTGTGTGTGTGTGTGTGTGTGTGTGTGTGTGTGTGTGTGTGTGTGTAAGACGGTAACAGGTTCGACGGTCCCATAGATAGATCCTCCTTCGTCTTATGTAACCTAATGGCTTCAGTTTTCAATGTAAGTGGTGACAAACGTTCAATTTGCGAAATGTATTGTATCATATCAGTTCAGCATAAAACTTTGAATGTAACAGCTAAATTAATTTCCATGCTTGTTAAAAATAACCAAAAATATAGCCCGATTTACCTCTGTTCTACCTCTTGCACTACCGTACGCTCTCCAGGTTTCAAGTTTCAGGAAGGCGTAGGTGTGTCCTTATGTTTTGAATCTGTGGAGGTTGCTTGGCATACTTCGAACGACTCTTTCCTTGTTTTGGAGAATTTCAATATATAATATTATAAACCATACAGGTAATATGAGCAAAATTTCTAAGGTGTTTAAAGGGGGCTCCAGCTCCTCCAAGTCGAAGCATCGGACAGGTCCGTCTCCGCAAGAGGCAATCCACAAACTTCGGGAGACTGAGGAAATGCTGACGAAAAAACAAGAGCACCTGGAGAAGAAAATCGCACACGAAATTGCAATTGCAAAAAAGAACGGAATTAAAAATAAAAGAGGTAAGTACTGATGGCTTAAGGAGTTTGACGTTGTGGCAAAGTCACTTGCAGCATGCTCATGTCAATTGAAACAATGGTTTGAAGGCTTATTTGGTTAACCGCAAGTAGGCCTAGACGTTGTAAATCAAACGTACAGATCAGATGTGGGTTCTCACTGCGAACGCATGACTTAATTATAGCGCTTATTTATTATTATTATTATTATTATTATAGTAACTTTACTGGAGTTTTCCGTTCATGTCAACTTTTCATTAAATAATCAAAAAACAAATAAGCAAATTAACCGGTTTTATATTTGACCATGTTTTCTGTTGCCTAACCTAAGTCAATAACCTGCTGTTAAAATTACCAGCCTGCAGCAGTGGAATATTCGATCGTTTTTACAATAAACACAAACTGTAAAATGTACATTCAGATGATTGCCCCGATGAGTTGGGTGTAACCAAAACTATTGCTATTAATATAAAATAGAACGTTGTTTTCCATTGTTTCTTGCACCTTTGTTAATGTTTCAGGTAACGCCTAAATGCCGAAAGAGAACTAAAATATCTCGTTCCTCGGCGTGCTAATAATTTCTGTTTGGCACCGATCCGTTAAAAAAAAAAAACCAAAACATTTGGAAAGAAGCTAGCTAAGCTAAAAACAAGTGCATTGTTCATAATATAGTTGAGGTTTTAAAAGGAAAGAATTAACCTAACATATCCAACTTTCCCAGATTGTTACTGGGTAGGCTGATTGCGTGGGTTCCTCTTGGATTTCAGACCATTTAGGTCATTCAAACCAAACACTGTTTTTGGTCTTTTCTGCCTTCTCTGGTCTGGGATCATGTGAGTTTCACTTACTTCTTTTTGTTCACCCCTTGTATTTTCTTTTTGTTAATGGTCACATTTGTTTACTTCATCTATTACTCTGTAAAAAGGATAGAAGGCAATTTATTATGGTCTTGTGCTCATGCATAAACAAAATAACTTTTCACAAACGTTTCCATTGGTGAAAAAGTTGCACGCTGTGATTTGATTGTGGTTGAACTATGCCTCGTTGTGTGAACACGTAGACGGATAAAGAAGGCTTTGACTTTCTCATATCTTTTTCAAAGTGTAAGTGTGTCCAAAAATTACAGCAACATTGCTCAGATTTTAGGGTGTCTCTAGTACCTCACAGTGCCCGGGTCCTGGGTTCAAATGTCGGGTCTATGTCTGGAGTTTGAAAGTTCTCGCTGTGTTCACCTAGTATATGTTACCTGATAATAAAGGGAGGTTGATTGACCAAATTTGTGGCAGGTGTAAGGAGTACATTTTAAAGTACAACTAAATTTTTAATTTGTAAAATTTGTATTTGTTGTATTTACGTTCTCTACCGATCTCCTTACAGTCAGTGGGTGACATTTATCTTTTGTTGTACTGGGAAACTTCGTATTTAAGTTAAATTGTTTTTAAATAAGTGTTGATCAGGAACTGCATACTTTTGGTCACATTCTCAAAAGCTTATCGTGGATGTACTGTCTGTAGGAGGTTAGACGTACATTTACCAAAAAATTAGTCTCTCTGAAACCCCCCCCCCCCCCCAAAAAAAAAGATGCTTCCTTTTCGAGTATTTGTTTAAACAGTACGGCCGTCCACCACTCCTCCACAGCTGCACTCCAGGCCCTGAAGAGGAAAAAGCGATGCGAGCAGCAGCTGGCGCAGATCGACGGCACGCTCTCCACCATTGAGTTCCAACGAGAGGCACTGGAGAATGCCAACACCAACACGGAGGTGCTCAAGAACCTGGGCTTTGCGGCCAAAGCCATCAAGGGCGTGCACCAGAACATGTGAGTCTGGGAGACCACCGCGAGAGACTGCTCGACGCTTCCGCGTTCTGGCGCTGAATGGACCGCAGTTTTCATGTCCGGGTTATAGCTGGTGACCCCAGTACAGTAGTGATGGGTGGTTCAATTCTTCTTGCAGATCTTGGGTCTTTCAGATCGTCCAAAATAGTTTAATGCACATACTTTAATTTATTGTTGTTTTTATAAATGTAATGGATTGGTTATTGTTCCGTTGCAGTTTTTGTGTTTATATGACAAAAACATGAACACAAAGTTACATGTCTTATTTACAAGAAGCAGAATCAAGAAATCCACAGTTTTGTCGCTGTTCTGTAGGAAACTCATGCATGAAAAAACTGTTAAGCTTATTACATGAAAGGTTGTAGTCAGGCAGAGCAGATTTAATTTCAGTTTAATTGTTGAAACTCAGAGCTTAACGCGGATCTCTTGTTTCAGATCTGTTACTGTATTGGTTGTCGGTTTTTCAGATCTTTCTATTTATCGGATTCATTAAAAAGATTCACGCAAGAGAACAAATTGTTTGTGAACTGCACACAACAGTAAATTGTAGTAGTAGTAAAGGTTAATTTGGTATTTTGTTAGGCTAATTACTTGTGAAATTAAGTCCTTTATGCTAAATATGAGTAAAAACGTTTGCCCGGTGCGGCCGTCAAGGAGAGATTAATTCCACTGTAGATTAAATTCACAAGAACTAGCTGTCAAGGCCATTCGCGGGGTTGGGGGGGGGGGGGGGGGGGGGGGGGGGGGGGGGGGGGGGGGG
>JAOVYW010003503.1:0-13998 GCA_025775045.1 Hiodon tergisus | reverse complement strand
CTCGCTCTCTCGCTCTCTCGCTCTCTCGCTCTCTCGCTCTCTCGCTCTCTCGCTCTCTCGCTCTCTCGCTCTCTCGCTCGAGGAGATCAGAAAGAAAATAATAGATAAGCATTGTAAAGGCTACAAGACCATCTCCAAGCAGCGTGATGGAACAATTGGAAATATTAAGAAGTTCAAGGTCCATGGAACTGTAGCCAACCTCCCTGGGTGCAGCCACAAGATGAAAATCGACCCCAGACTGAACAGAAGGATAGTTCGAATGGCCGAAAAAGAACCAAGGATAACTTCTAAAGAGATACAAGCTGAACTCCAAGATGAAGGTATGTCAGTTTCTGATCGCACCATCTGTTGATTTTTGAGCGAAAGCGGCCTCCATGGAAGAAGACCCAGGAGGATTCCACTTTTGAAATAAAAACATAAAAAAGCAGACTGGAATGTACTAAAATGCATATTGACAAGCCACAATCTTTCTGGGAGAATGTTCATTGGACAGATTAGTCAAAACCGAAGCTTTTTGGCAAGTCACATCAGCTCTATGTTCACAAAACATGAAGCTTTCAAAGAAAAGTACACCATACCTACAGTAAAACATGGAGGAGGCTCGGTTATGTTTTGGGGCTGCAACGCTGCACCTGGCACAGGGTGCCTTGAATCTGTGCAGGGAACAATGAAATTTCAAGACTATCAAGGCATTCTGGAGTGAAACATCAATGGAAGAGCTGAAAATTGCAGTCTGGAGAAGGCACCCATCAAACCTGAGACAACTGGAGCAGCTTGCTAAGGAAGAGTGGGCCAAACTACATGTTAACAGATGCAGAAGTGTGTAAAAAATAGAAAATTTATACCACAAAAAAAGGGAGGGAATATTTGTTGTGACCACCCTTTTCCTTTAAAACTGCATCAGTTCTCTGTTCACTGTTGTGCCGTTTTATTAGATAATCGGCAGGTAGATTGGGCCGAGCATCTTGGAGAACTTGCCTAGTAGTACTAAAGACTTTGGCTTTCTGCCTGTCCAAGTAATCAGACGGCCTCGATAATGTTGAGATCAGGGCTCTGTGGAGACCGTACCATCTGTGGAAGAATTCCATGTTCTTTTTTCATAAAATGAATGTTTTTTTAATGTATTAAATGGATACTAGTAAGAAAAGCTCACACAAACTGTAAGGTATGGAACACTGCATGTCTGTTTAATTAGCCAGATGTGTGTCTGGGTGACCTCAGAGCTGTGGACCAGCTGATGAGTTGGTATATACAAACGGTCTCCCGCCACCAGAGTCAGTTGGTTGGTGGTTAAGACTGTCAGTGTCCATTGCACTCTAGGATTTACCACTTTCCCTATCCCTAGCAACGTTCACAGTCCTATTGACAAACCATTCAGCCCCATTACCTGCAGACATCCACACACACAATCATATAAGAGTCAAGAGAAACCCAAAAGTTCTGGGACATAGGTCTTATATTAATGTTTACACATTCACCTAATAAGAATGTATGCATACAGGTACACACATGAACACATACTAGTGTATGCTGAATCTAGAATCAATCTGATTTGAGATTTTGCAGTTTAAAAAAATATATTTTGAATAACTACACTAAACTAAACTAACTAAACTAATGTCTACAAATGAATGACCAACACAAACACATGCATATCTGTGTCATATAGCTCAACATTCCAAAAGTCCCCAGCAGGGGTCAGCAGTATTACTTAATCAAAAAAAAGAAATCTACTTTGTCAGCATTTTTTCCTGTTTCACCTGTGTCTTTAAAAGCTGCTGCTGTCTCTCATCTGTGTTTATGATCTGAATCTATTGCTCACCTTTGTGTGTGGTGTGTGTGACCTGCCCCTGTTGCTCACATGTATGTGTGACCTGCCTCTGTTGCTCACACGTGTGCAGGACTTGCCCCTATTGCTCACCTTTGTGTGTGTGGTGTGTGACCATATTGCACAGTTAATCAGTATCAATACAGAAGTGGTCTTTGAGTGTATTTAAGTAAGAATATGGTGTGTCCACCGTGTTGTATTTTGCATGTTTGTAATATGCTTTTATTCCTTTCATTGTGGTATTCTCCCCTTCCCCACTAACTTTGCGGCACTTGAAGGCTTATTAAACGTAATGTTTAGAAATGAACCCACAGCCCCTTTCCTCACCACAGTGATGAATCAAAATACTCCCTGTCCTCTGGTATGTATCGAGAATTGACTGGTCTAACTAGTAGCTCATGTAAAATAAACATTTTAACTTAACACGTCTAACTGTATTTTTATAATCAACAATGTATACTTTCTCTCAATTATATTGAATTCAGGAATTCAACACTGATATATATAATATATATAAGATTATTTTTAATTAAATGTGCACAGCGGGTGAAAAAGTTATGAAGGTATTGAACTATGGTGCTTATTTAGTTTGAATACCTGTGATCTTGTACTCAACAAGAATAACTCAATAAATAAACTCAACAATAAATATCCTGAAAAGGTTCTTGCATAGATTACATTTTTCAGGCAGGGTAAGTTTTTTACCATTATGAGTTTTCTTAATAACAAAGACAATCAATTTTTTGTGTCTTGGATAGCAGTACATTTGGTAGCCTTTGGAAAATAATTATATATATAACATATAATCAATGCTACTAAATCTGTCCAAACACGATATAATTAAATACCGCCACCATCGCACAATGCCCGCCTATCAAAATTCTAGTTTGGGAATTTCCACTGCCTTGACCCCACCTCCCTTTGACGCAAAATCTTAGTATTTGGCGATTCCGCATATACAACAGCACATAATCCGCAAAAAAACGCTATTTCGAATCGGTCGTTGCCATCGTCCTTATGGCGTCAATCGGGGTAGAATATATCTGGAAGCCGCTCGTGAAATTAAATTAAAAATGTCACATTTTTGTTTACAGAAATACAATTACCAAATTTGAATGGTGTTCATATATTTAAAAATATGCGCATACTTCGTGTCTCTAAACCATAAAGATCCGGGAACCCAAATAACCATTTTGACGCAGTATCTGTGGCAGCTACACATTGGTCATTTCCCCCTCCCTATCGATCTGTTTATTTCATAGGGGTTTCTCCATTTGGTTGGTTTTGTGTATTTTTAATCTTGAAGGTCATCATCATAAACATAACAGCATCCGAATCATCAGTCTATGTTCATCTCTTGAAATTTCTTGTTAGAAAAGTGAGATGTTTAGCGCTGTGAGCATTGTCCTGATAGGAAATTATCACACTTAGATCTGATAAGAGATACAGGAACAAGTCTATAATAATGTTTTTACTATAGGAAAACATAGTGCCCTGTTTTTCAAAAACGGGTTCTGTTTAATTCGGCTGTAGCGTATTGTCAATTAATTTTGTTATTCGTCGTTGCTTAGAAATTTTTTAAACGTTTATACTTATTCAAGCTCAAAACTCGTTTGTAGCGTATATGAGTAGTCTATATCAGTAAATCGAAATTTTCAGTTTATGAAACAGTTTCTTTCCGTAGCAGCATTTTGACTTGTGTGGCTGTAGACTGAATCTGACGCAATTTGCAACTCGGAGCAGCAGCATCACCCACATACACCACGCGCAAGGTAAATTGTGTCGTCGAGATTTTTCTTCATGTAATTGCCTTGAAGTTCCACAATATAATATGCATTTCCAGACTTGTCATGAACATTTACCACACACAGTGAGTCAGACATGGAACTGTAGGTAATTTCGTTATGATACAGAGAAATGTCAATTGAAGAAAAAAAAATTTGAGGTACCCCGCATTTCAAATACAACAAAGGCATACACAAAAACATTTTACTTCAGAAGGCTATGGTCGTTTAATAAATTAAAATAAATAATAAATAACGGACTTACCCCCATTTTCGTGCTGTCTGTCGATCCACTTCAGGTGATGAAACGGCGGTTTAGATTTGCACACAATAGCTGAATAGGAATGTTTACCGGAGAAACAAAATTATTGTTTCTTGTTCGGTTTATGGAGGTTTACTCTCACTGAGGTTTAATCGTTACAAAAAGTAAGAAATGTACTGTATCAAAATACTTGTGTCAAAAGAACAGGAATGGGGAAATATTAAAAGGCAATGGTTTTATCATTGAGCACCTCTGGGAGGCTTTATTCAATTAAGCAATAGGCTACTTGTGTTTTATGCATATAGTTTCATAATCTCTGGCAGTACAGCCAGTGAGATTGTAAGTGTCTCACGCGCTGGTCTATGGCAGTTGAAATGATGCGGATGGACTAAGAAGCCGCACCGCCCGTAGAATGTTTTTTTATTTTTTTTGTCTCCCTCCGCTGTTGCAGCACTACTCGCTCCTTCTCTTCACACCACTCCGCCAGTGGAAGAAGCGCCAGTACAGATCAGAAACCGCTAGTCATAGACGCCAACCCACTTCCTCCAATGAAAAGTCGTTTACCTCTCTCAGCGACAGGTGAACTGGCCAATCATCTCTAAAATATTTTGGAGGAAGGAGCCCCGCCTTCTTTAATGCAGAATTTCTTAGCCGTCAAGCAACACATGCGTGACCGTCTCTGATTAATATGAATAGGCTGGCGATAGTTTCCGTCATTATACGTATTTCTATCTTTATGATATTTTACATCTGAACAGTATTGTTGTCAATGCAATTTAATGTTCAGCGATACTGTGTGATGATTATTTTAGTGCATTTTATATCTGTATGAACTGTATGTGCTAACGAAGGGCACTTCATTTTGACCAGGTACCTGCATGGAGTCCCATGCAGTCGCCTTCTGGGAGGCTTTATTCAATTCTTGATTTCAAATTATTTAAAAATTGATATATGGAAAATAGAAGGCAACATAAACATTGCACTGCAGATATTAACTTCCATTAACTAAATGTGTTTTAGCTTGAAATTTACCAGACAGTAACTTTTTTTTCTGGGCCATAGGATTCTTAACTGCTGCCCCCGTTTCCCTTATGCAAAATTTCCAGACACTTTGTCTAGAGTGGTTAGCAATATGTAAGCCCTCCAACTTTTATACATAGCATCTGTGCGGCTTTGTTAGCACATGCAGATGAAGTATCCACCTACCTATGCTTTAATTTGAAAAAACGATGTACTTTCTTTCGTTTTCAACCTCTGATGGTTTCAAACTCTCTCCCACTTCCTTTGGTCAAAGAGAGGCACAGTGTGACGCAGTTATTGTATCGTGCCATTTAAATTAAAATATATTCTGCCATTGAAGTGTGGATTAAAATGTATTTACTCTTCAGAAGAAATGTACAGGTGGTAAACAAAATAATTGAAACTGGAAAAGGATATTTATTCAAAGGATATTTTGTAGTAACCACATCAGAATTACAAAGAATTCTACTCATGTTAATATTAATCTCAATACTAACTACCAACATGTTTCCGCCAAAATAAATGTCTTAAAATCTGAGATTATTATTTGAGCAACATGAGCGATCTAACAGATTTTGAATGAGGTTGAATAGTTGGTGCCTGAATTGCAGGTGCCTCAGTCACAGAAACAGCTAAATGATTTAATGTGTCAAGGGGGAAAGTATGACGGCATATGCCAAACAACAGAAAACTGCATCAGGAAATAGACACTCTGGTTGCAATTCAAAGACTGCCAGTAGGATCCTCACAACAGAAATGTAGGCCGTGAGCATGTAACCAAGGTTGATGTGCAGCAAAATATGTGTACAAAATCTGGACCTCAGTGCAGCGGAAAACAGTAATATTTAAGCAATGTATATGTTATTTATATAAGTATTCAAAGATAGTATAGTCATGTTTGTCTTTTAACTGATCACTATCAAGCCAGTCATGTCAGAATATTGTAGACGTAGTGCAAGATACATTCTATAAATAATACCCTTTAGTGTGTATTCCAGTAATTTTTCTGTCTGCTCATATTTTAGCTTTCAATGCTTCTCATGCACTCAGGATTGTGTGTGGATTATGTGTGTGAATATATATATATATATATATATATATTCTTACTCTGTCTCAAATCAACACAGCAATATTCATTTATCTACAAAACACAAAATACACTTTCCAAATACAGAACTACTCTGTTGCATTTATGGTATTTGTGATTTATGGTTACATACAATCACAAAAAACTACAAACTTTACATATGGCTCATAAATTACACAAACAGAATTCATAATTTTTTTTCTTTATATTTTCGGACCTGTCTAAATGCATCCAATGGTTTATCTCACTGAATTTGCTAAGACAGTGTGATCATGGCTGTAGCAGGCCCAAATATCCTAACCCTGATGCTCCAGCTTCTCCCTTTCCCCCCATAAGATTCTGTCATTTATCAACCAGATTTAGAGCTTGGCAACAATTCATTTAATGAATGTGTGTATATTTTCTCATTTTAACGAGAATACTGTTTCCATTGCCAAGCTGCAGATTTAAACTAAATTTAGAGGTCAAAATTGGCTTAGTTATGAATTATCAAAGACATGCACCGGTCCTACGAAAGCGTTTTAAGTCAAACATAGAAGGTCAGTCCTTATACATATATTATTTTGAAATACAGGAAGAGGGATATATTTCAAATTCAGTAAATTTCCGTTTATGAGATACATGTCATTCAGATAAACATTTTTCAATATAATACATTTAAAAGAAAACTATCATAATATAATTTCTAAACACAACAAATCAGTGGGAATTTATCTAATTAATGGGAGTCTCTTTATTTTGCATTTCCTTCTCCTTTTCTCTCTCTCTTCCCCTCTCCTACAGTAAGGGGAGAAGTAAAAATGTCCTTATTCCTGGTCTCCATGGAAACCATGGTCAGGTGACCTGGTCTGCTAGTCATTCAGCTGATTCTAAGTAATGAAGAGATTGTGACAGTTAAACAGTGAAGGAGGCAAGTTAGGAAGAAGCTTGGCAACAGAGGGAGGGGACTCTGTATGGCTGAGCACGAGTGTGTTTGTGAGGTGGGGGAGGACTGAAGAAGATCCTTTTTAATCTGTTTTTGAGAATGTGTGGCCTAATCTCTGTACACCAAGAGACGGTGGGGGAGGGGGAGACCTAGGAACAGGAAAAGAAGGGTAGGGGATGGCAGAATAGAAGCTGTGGGTCAGAGCGAGTGGGAAAATGATGAGAAGATGTAGAGAAACAATGTGCAAGAGGAGAATGGAGTGATGACAATGGCAGAAAACAGGAAACAGAGAACTCCTTGTAATGCACCGATGGACATATGTGGCTCATGTACAGTTAGCTAAACAAAACCACACTCACACACCTGCAGGATGAAAGGAAGAGGTTGAGTGTGTGGTCGTTAAGAAACTGTCCTTGGGATCATCTCAAATATTACAGATTAGGTTCCATTTCTGAATTTTATTTCTGCTTTTCTATTCATGATTCCTGGCTGATTTTAGAATTACAGTGTCAGCTAATAGATTTCAGAAGTTTTATTTTGTGCTATATGTATTCATATTACAATAGTGATATATGGTCTTATTGTTGTTCTTCATTGAACATTTTAATATTTAATATTACTGATCACTGATATCTCAATTGAATTATTGGTTAAACTTTTGCACCAGGTGGCAGAGATCACTATAAAACAAAACCTAATGTGTTTTGTTACATTACATGGTTTGTGTCTAAACATTACCAGGCCACATTGTGTGTATCTGTCCATGTCCATGTGTGTGATGATGGTAGAAATTGGGAAAGGATACCTTATGTCTACCAACCCCTGGGTGTAGGGTGTGTCATAACAGGTACTTAAATCATAACCATCTGAGACAGTATTAAATAGTTTTCAAAAAATGGTGCAAAAAGGTCACACAAAAGCAGGATCAGATTTTCTGTAACAGTCAAAACACTCACTTTCTCACACTCCTCAAGTTTGGCTCAAATGAGCTCCAAACATTATTCTGTAGCGGATTAACCATTGCCTCCAGCTGTACCAATTACTCAGCTGAGTACTGTTGGCAATCAACAGTAAGGCCCAGAATATTAGACAGGTTGCTCTTAAAGGGGCAGGACACAGATTTCCTATATGCTGTTGTACCACAGATGATTATGATGAAATTTTGGTTGGAAATTTAAGGAAAAAAATATACAGCTGACTCTAAGCCACACCTGTTTATAATGTTCCTTGTTTAGGCGGGTGCAGGGCAGCAAGGGATAGTGAGAACATCAACAAAGGGGTTATACTGTCCATCCCAAAAAAAAAAAAAACTAAATAGTATCATCCTAATAACAAGGTCCTTTCAACTATTTACATCAATCCCCCTATGAATTTTATACATCAACATCCTTGATCACCACACGCACACGTTTGTCCTTGTTTGGATGTGGGGATTTAAATAAAAAAAATTGGAATACCCAACAGAGCAATGTTTTTGGCATCTATTCTTTGTGCGTATGTCGTTCCACATACAAATTAAGTAGAATCACCTACAGCACCCAGCATATAAATAAAGCATCAGAGAGCATTCTGAATAGTGATTTAGGTGGATCATCAAAGCTGTAATCTCTCTCTGCTGTCTCACGGTCTGTAATTTCATTATTATTAATCTTTTTTGTATCTAAACTGTTAATGCCTAGTCAAACACAGTGAACAATCAGAGAAGACGAGGTTGTCCTTGTGAATGACCTTGCAGAGGGCTAAGAGAAAGGGAAGGAAGAGATAATGAGGAAGAGGAGGTGGAGATGAAAGGGAAGAGACAGAGAAAACCATGAGTAAAGGGAGATGAAGTGAGAGGAACAGAGAAAAAGGGCATTCATGGTGGGTACTGTCCAGCTCAGACTCAAGAAAAATTCAGTGTATTGCTCTCTGGAACCAATAGATATGTAATCCATTTATAGATTAAAGAGTGGATTCTCCCCTCAGACAGGAACAATGAGGAAGTGGGCCATGGCTGTAAAACATGGGGAAGTGGAGCTGAATGGTTTTTTATGCAGTCAAAATTATTCCTCTTTACAATCAAAGCTCTAGCACAACTGGACAACATTATTTATTTAACAACCAAAGCGATACAGCCCCGCAATCAGAGAAGACGAGGTTAAAGGCATTGAGAAAAGCTAGAGAGGCCATACATTTTTAGATTTAAATGTCTACCCTCTCCTATGTAGCTTTCAGTTTGTAACTGCTTGCCTGTTTCTTCTCGCTGTCTATCCTCCCCCACTTTTCACTTTCTCCTTCATCTGTACGCTCTTCTACATATTTTCCAATTTAGACGCGAGCAGCACTTTATTTGAGTAGCAACATGTCAACCCCGTTTCTGTATCATTTTCAATAAAAACCCACATCCCCCCTCAGTCCACTCCCACTCTTTAGTTGTGCTATATAACGGATGATTGGGGGAGGGGGCCTGTTGCTAGGCAACTTCTTCCTTCTGTGCATCATGTGATAAAGTGACTGGAGGTGACCCTGACAGCCGCAGTACTCCCCTTGATGCCATTAGTGTACTCACAATCATGGCGATAGTAACATGCCAACGCCCAGTCAATAGCATATTGAGAGACCTTGATACTCACTCCCACTGATACACACACATTAATAAATATTAGCTCCCTTAACTTACAATTGATGCCCACTAAAATAAATTCAGAAATTACAGCATCCACATAGAGAGGCACTAATGCTAGTGTATGAATGTTAAAAAAGGTCAATGTTGTTGATGCTGCATACCGATAACGATATAGTTTAAGGAAATGTGGTAAATTGTAATGCTTCACATGTATGCTGAAGTGCACATAGAATTTATACACAATGCTACGTGATGAACAGACTTAAGGTAAAATGACAATGGCATTCATACATTGTATCGTAATATGAACCTAAATCAAGCTCTATGACTGAATCATGCAATATAGATAGAACAATGGGAATTAAAAGCAACAGAATAACCATGGGGTATTTCATTCAGACAAAATGTTTTTAATACAATATGGCTGTTCTCTTCCTTATTCTGTTGAAGGTGTGGTTAGAATCTTCTGGAATAGCCCTTGGTTTTTGTTTCAACATTGTATCCATTCTAATATTTTTTTTAAATTTTACAGAAAAGTGCTTTCTATAGTGATTTAATTCACAAGGCACTAGAAATGCTAAAGATAAATTCATTCATTTAGTTAACCACCATCTTCTTCAGAGCAATTTACATGGCCATCCAAAGATTTGCCTATACATTTTATGTAAACAAAAGGGTCTGGGTTTTGAGAAACGGGAAGATAATGCAATGCTCTGAGCACAAAAATAAAATAAAAAAAGGCCCAGGGGAACAAGACTCTGGGGGTATGGCACCTGACGACTCTCTGCAGTAAATGTTTAGTTAATGAGAGAATTCGAAACTAATTGCTGCAGTTGTTCATTCCCCAATGATCTCTACCGATTATGAAGCGTTTACACCCATGTTCTTTGTAAAGAAAAGTTAAAAATAAGATTTAGTGTAGTGAGTGACGTAAGCTAAAATCATTACATTCATTCTTATGTGCATTTATGCATATCAGGAGCTTTTATAATTGACAATCTTACTGAAATATACGTATATAAGTATATAAGCAGGCATGCTCCTGCTCCGTTCAAAACCTAAACAATAGCCAATTATGTCATGGAAATGGAGCAATAACCACTCAGATTCTGAATTCCATCTCCCCCTAGTGTGCATTTTTATAAGGAACAACAGACAGCCTCAAGAATGAAATTTGTTTATTAGCAACGTTTCATTGTATTAATTCCTCTGGATTTTAATCATGTATTGGCAATTTTAATTGTGATGTTTATATAAAATTTTGCAGAGAAGTTACACATATTATCTATATTGAGGCGTTGTGCACTGGTCACAAAATGACCTATTTATTTTTTCTCAAGCTTAATAACCTCATTCATAGATAACCTTTCAGTTCATACACGCTTTTAGAGTCAGGATTCCAGAAGCTTGAACCCCAAACAGACCTGACTTGATTCTTACTGGTCTTCCAACAAACATCACTGAAGAAAGCTAAGTAGAGGGGCTTTGTTTCTATGTACTTATGTTAGATACTGGAATTATAAGGTCAATAAAAATTTCACAATTAAAAATTTCCACATTTGCTTTTGTCTGGTTATAATAAATATAAGTATATAATAGTTTTAAATATGATATTAAGTATGACTTAAGTGTTATTTTTAGCCACTTGCATTCACCCGTGTAGTTCCAGGTTTAGCCCTTTTTAAAATGCAGTTGCTCTTTACTTTGTTTGTCTGTACATTAGGGGGAGCTCTGGAACAACAAAAGATTTTTCATTCCCATTAAAACTTTTCCTTTCCTTTGACTTTTACTTCAAATGTAAATCAAATCATGACACACTGTATTAGCAGGCACATGTCCTGGCATGAACATATATTAAATGTATTTGAAACACGTATTTGTTTGCTTGAAAACAATGTAATTTGAATCAAAATGCTTCAGAGAGTTTGTTTTGTATTTTGAAAACACTCTAAATATATCCTCCCATCTCTCCACAATCATTTAGTTTTTAGAAGAAATATTTGAGGTTCAAATAAATTACTAAACAAATTAATATGTGCAAACTTAATGTCCTTAGTTCTTATGATGACTATGTTCATAGGCTTGTGTTCTGCAATCAATAATATATTGTAACCATCCACTTGATATTTTTTTTAAACAAAAAATGATCCAATAAGAGGTTCCCAAATGTACTTTCCTTTCTAGATAGCAATCATTGATTGGTTGGAAGGTTGAAGGTTGCCGCAGTGTGTTGTGAGAGAAGGTCTGGAGTTAACATGCGGAGATGGATATGTTGCTAAGTCATCAATGATTTGTGAAATAAATAATGGTATAATATAAGAATATTTGTTAAAGATTGGCACAAAACATTTCTCGGGGGAAATAAATAAACAATGGCTCCTGACTCCGTTTAAGACCTGCAATTTGAGAACTGTTGAGAAAAACCTTTATAAACTTTGAAAAACCCTTCTTAGAAAATGCATTTGTGTAATACAATATATTGCATTTTATTTTAGTACATTTTATGCACTGGCTTGCTGTTTTTGATACATTTTTCTAGAGTATTAAGCTTTTTTTTAAATCAAACATAGTTTTGCCCTTCTCAGCATGTGTCTAACGCACATACCAAGCAGGACTTTTCAGGCAGAAAACACTGATACTTAACATCCTCATTAACACTTATAACACACTTTTAGTCCCTTATGTGGTACTCAAACTATTTATTTATTATGTTTATCCTGTCTATTACTAAACATTCTCTGGTCAACCTCATTGGTCTGGTGTTATTTTCCCAAATTACCTGCTCGCAATCAAGTTTTCTTAACCCTACAACAGAGTTTTTAAATCTTGGTGGCAACCCATTGTGCGTCCTGATTATACCTACCTCTTAATTAAATTTGATTGAGCTGTTGAAAACTGTTCACATTGTTAGAACATTTTTATGTGTCAATTGTGGCAGTGCCTTCATTTAGTATTTAGACCCCTGAACCATGATCTTATATTAAAATTAAAATTATAGTATATATTGAAATTTCATTCTATTTGGGATTTCATTTTAAAACACTGATACTCAAAATCAATTATTGTATGGTGAAATTGGTTTCATGTTGGGAAATATTTGAATGACAAATTTAAAAATATGTTGCTTGCATTCAATCCCACACATTAATGTCTGGCAGAGCCACCTATCACTGAAATAACAGCTCAAAGTATGTACCAGCTTTGCATACAGTGTTGGAGGGATTTTGGCCCTTTCTTCTTGGCAGATTTGCTCCATGTTGTTTAGGTTGCTTGTGGACGACAATTTTCGAATAGTGCCACAAAAAGTCAATGAGATCGAGCCACTGTAACACTGTAAGACATTCATCTTTTTGCTCTTGAGTAACTCCAAAGTTGCTTTGGTCTTGTGCTTAAGATCATTGTCCTGCAAAAAAGTGAATTTCCTCCTGAGCTTCAGTTTTTTACCAGACTGAAGCAGGTTCTCCTGCAGAATTCCCCTGTATTTTGCCCTGTCCATTATTTCTTCAGTTCTAACAAGATGCCCAGTCCCTGGTGATGAGAAGCATCCCAACGGCATGATGGTGCCACCACCATTCTTCACTTTATCTTTTGAAGCATGGGCAGTGTCCAGTTTGTACCACACATAGCGATTTCTTTGTTAGCCAAAAAGATTTATCTTGGTCTCCTCTGACCACACGTAGCGTTTTCTCACATTGCAGCTGGGTCACTCTCATGGCTTATGATCCTTCAACAGTGGGGTTCTTATCCAGAAAAATTGCATACTACAATAACTGATTTTCAGTATTTTCATTTTTAAAATACATTATCAAACAAAAAGACATTTCAACATTCCATTTGTATTTCAGAGAATTGGTCAAGGGTCTAAATACTTTTGCAAGGCAGCGTGCGTCTATGGTAAAAATCTCAGGAGACTTGTATGTGCAATAAAGAAATAAATATTTAGTACATCAGATTCCGCTGTCTCCGCGTACTATTCAGATTCTAGATTGCTTTCAACAGTCACCAGAAGATCAATGTTGAATCAATATTGGATGTGTGCCCCATTCTTCAGATGGAATCCAAAAAACTATTTAGAAAATTTGGCCAACTCTCCCCTTTGAACTGAAAATGACCAGTAAATCCCTCAACAAAATGCAACCTCAGCCTTTTCTCGGCATATTGTGATCTCAGTAGTAGCTGTTGTTCACTGGATTAGTTTTTCATCTACTTAGTCAATTCTGTTTTGGGCAGGAAGTTGGTTTTCTACTCAGAAGAGTAGCGACAGCTTTTGTTTACCTACATTCTAATTTAGTCTGTACAAGAATTTACTAAAGTTAATAACACTACTACTAAAAATAATAATAATATCTAAAGGCATTAAACTGCATTATGTAGATAACATAATTTGGAATATTCACATCAACACCACTAGTGTCCTGCTCTGACAGCCATTTGCACTTATCATAAACCTTTTTTGTTATTTTATGACGCCGAACAAACAACCCCCC
>JAOVYW010003502.1:3685-14000 GCA_025775045.1 Hiodon tergisus | reverse complement strand
AATAGATTTACCTGACATTTAAGACTGTCCTGTCATACACTTCCCTTTTTTAAGTTTAGAGTTTGTTTTCTTACTTTAATCCATACAGTTACTTGTTATTTACTTCAGCTCTACTGCTTGAGATTTAATTTGACAGTTTTAATGTGTGCTCCCCGCAACCCTGAATTGAATACCCGTTTATGGAAAATGAGGGAATTAGTGCTTGGTAACACAATTTTTCTGGCATCCAATGATATAACTTTTTGTGATATTGGAGGGAGGCCGTTTGTCTCCTGGGCTCTTTGGCTGAGGTACTGTGGTCAGTTGATTGTTTATGGAAACCATTTGCCTCGTGACTAGTGATTTTTCATACACGATTTAAACTGCTGTTGAAACTATATGTGAAACAGGTAGGTAGCGCAAGATTTTATATATATATATATATATATATATATCAAAGGATAAAGATATATATATAGCAGAGTTACAACCCATGTTGCTAATTTTGTAATAGTTTACCAGTATTTGCAATATATCTCATTTAATGAACAAAAATTTGAAGATCCATTGAGTTTTCAGACAATAAGTTTAGTACACTTATTTTAAAATGATACCTGTCACAATATTACTAGTCTAGTCTACGGGTTTCATATATTGCAGAACTGATTACACACCTGCATGAGTGTGTTAATCAGATCAACAACCTAGAGATGTTTATGTTTCAGGGGTCAGAAGGGATATCATGTTGGTTGTGGGTGTTTGGTCAGTGAAAAGGCTGGAGAATCCAGAGCTGGACGAGGTAGCAGGGAAGAACTTTCACTTTCACCGCAGAGACCCATCAAAGGCTGCACTTATGGGTCAGTCTTGGGCTGTCAGGTGGGTCGCAGAAACCAAAGAGATTAATAACACAAAATTACTAAAATCTGGGCTACCTTTAGCCATGTGAGCATGTAAGACTACCAGCACTTTACATCAACACGAAACATGGCTAGTATTGGCTTTTATTGACCTTTATTGTGGTTTGTACAACACTGTCCCAAATTCACAGATAGGCAATTGATAAAAAATGATGTGCTGTCACCCCACAGAAAGGAGGATAATTGACATAAAATAAAATTTTTGACCATGCACATGTTTGAGCTGGAAGACAGTCCCTGCAGAAGCTTAAACAGGCTAACATGGAGCTTGAAGATGACTTAGCGAGTACAGGTATCCAACCATTTGGCAACCTACTGATGTGTTTTTAAAATAACTATCTATTCTTAGAACAAGAGTATTTCTTGTGTTTGACTTGTAGCACTGTCCTGAAGACCAACCTGTTGAGCTAGAGAAGCTCCCAGCGGAGATTGGACCTTTTGATTGCAGGTTATCTGGAGTTGCAGGGAGAGGAAACCCATTCTCCTGCCAACTCTATGAAATTAGATAAATGCATCACACATATATTACCTGGGGCTTATTTGTAACAAAACCATTACTTTGCGGTCTTAATTGCAGTGTCACTCAATGATACACTTGGCTAATCTCATTAATCTCATACACTGTTGTAAATGCGTTTTTCTTACAGAGTGCTAAAGAAGAAGAAGAGTCTACTGAGGTGGGGCTGCAGCTTGACGAAAAGACATTGAAGGTTATTTCCCTTAGTTCAGTAACATTACCCGGTCTTGTTATTTTACATGCATCCTCTTAATTTCACATTGTCACAGTCAATTCTGCTATCACATGCAGAGTTTCCTTTAGTTTCGATAAGAACTTGAAAAATCTTTTCTGTTAATGTTTTAACTTGCTAATCTACCTTAGTTTTCATATGTACACATGGTTTGTGGGAATGCTGGGTTCTCTCTGGGCAGGTTTTGGAGAGCCTGAATTCAGCAAAAAAAATGCTTCACTTAAATTGTCTGAGATTGTCCCCTCCAGTAAAAACTGGTTTGTGAGCTCTGATTTTCAGTCATTTGTTGAAGATTTATTTTAGCATATCTGTGCAATAAGACCGTAGCTCAGATAATCAAGCTCTATGTTGGAGATTACAGTGCTGAGGGTGTTAACATTTACATTTTCTGTCGCTATGACTGATTGGAGGCTCAGAGCAGCACACCCTGCCCTCTATTAATCCTGGGCAGGTCCCAGCTTGTTCTTGACATCCATTCAATCTACACAAATAGCTGCCCCAAGAAATTTAGTTCAGATGAACATTCTGTAAAACTATGAATCCAGTTATTTTGTTTACTTATTTCTAATATTTTTATGGTTTCAAAATGTTAAATATTTTTTAAGTTACTAGGGTTTCACGTTTATTCAATCAATTTAAAACACTTTTTTTATTAAAGCAGTTTTTTAAGATTGATTGATGGATATTTTGTAGAATAATAGATATTAATAGATAATAATAGATATAACAGATATTTCCGATACACTTTTCAGTGTCATTCAGTGTTTACGGTATTAAAAACTCTGATTCCTAGGTGTGGCAGACAACTGGAGACCCCTGTGGAGAAAGCTAGGGAGGAGATCCACAAGCTCACTGATAAACTTCTGCAGGTTCAGACAGGTTGGAATCCATAAATTACCTGGTGTCATTAAACTCTGCAGACCAGTGATTTTAACCTACCTCCCACTCCAGACAGTCTCGGTGTGAATTTGAGTCTGCACACACATGCTTCGTTAAATTCAAGTTTTCAGTGAATTCAGATCTGTGGCAGTCAGTGTAAGGGTGGTGCCTAACAAACTCGGTTTTCCTTTACTCGCTGTGGGGGTTCATTTCAGAGTTAGATATGAAGGAGGAAAGCCTGAAAGAGGTGCTTAAAACCATAGAGGTCACGTATCTGGAATGCCAGGACTACACTTCCCAACTGGACTCCACAAAGGTATACGTTTTAATGTGTCGTTAAATTGTATTCAGTATTAGTCTTATTTCAACATCAGATGCAGACATGGGGTTGTGATCTATTGAGTCATGAAGAAGGAAAAGCTGACCAGACAGATAATGCTATTGAACAAGAGCTGATCCCAAAAAAACAATTATCATTTGAGCTTGAAAGAGTCGGTGGATGGTGTTTCGCATGAATGCCCTTGAATCGACACACAGGAGGCAGCTCCATGAGGGAGTCAGACACAGTGTAATTTAAGGCAGTATAGTGACACATTTAGAGCAAAAGTGGCAGGAAGATTGTACGTCGACTGCTCTCGAACCTCTACCCCATTACTGCGAGAACTGGAGCGTGAGCAGCAGGAGCCTTGGGATGGAGCTGCTTTTATGCAGGTAAGAGCAACAGAGCCACAACAGAGCAGCTGTTCTGCAGGTCAGAACACATATTTTTTATTAAATAAAATCTATATTCTTAAAGGATTTGAATACTTCCGCAAAACCATCGTAAAAGTAACATGTGAGCACAGACTGCTACTAATATTGTCTCAGAGCCAAGACCGTGGTCAAACCCCTTAAATACTCCGAAACTCATAAACTTATAAGCTGTTCATTAAATATAAAGTTTAATCGCTTTTTGATACAATGCTGCTTTCAGTCGTTTTCTATAGATTTAATGACAGTTAAATAAAAACCAATTTGCTCCTGAACACCGTGGGAACACGTGTGTTATTCAGCCCTTTGGATTATGCCAGCCAGTTAGACAACATACACAGTGACTACTCAGAACATCTTTAACCCAGAGTCTAAAGAGCAGCTGATTGAGCTGAATAATGAAGGCCCTATTAGAACCGAGGTGTGACTAATTCATGTATGTTAAGTTTTTATTCTGTGAGGCTCATCTTTTCAGAAAGCAGTTTTGTTCATGAAAGCTGTCCATAGCCCTGTTCCAATTCGTTCATCTCCCGAGGAATGTTGGTTGTGGGTGTGTGGCAGGAGAGGTAACCACGAAGGCCCCTGGCTAGTGGGCTGGGTCCTGCATGACCTTTATGACCCCAACAGCAACCGGGGACAATGTGAACAAGAGATCACCTACACAGTGTTCCCTCAGCAAACAAGGTTCATTTGAAAAAGACTGTAGCCTACATTTTTATATTTTATTTTATATAGCCTATTTTTTATAGCCTTTCTCTGCTTTGTCCTCTACTTCTCCTTCTGCAGCAGGTCAATGATAATATGTGTGAAATCTCCTACATTTTAGCTGTTACAGACGTAGAGTTTTTTTCTGCCGTCTTCTTGGGTTATTCCACTTCAGGGATTGTGACTGAGGATCAGAGAGGCTTCGAGCAGGGTATTGAGCTGCTCAATGTGAAGACATCACCAGCTGAAGAGGAGCATCAGAGCCTACATACCCTGGTGATAAAATATATTACAAGCCTGTACAGTCATGTTCAGACCGGTGTGCTCAGTGCATTATCATCTTTGAGCGGCTTTTTCTAAATGACAATTTCGGCAATGTTTTTTGAGCACAGACCCAGGAACAGATGTCTCCATTAAACTGGATTGGCGCAGGGAAATATTAGGTTCTCTTCTCTTCCCTCGCGTCAGATTAAATGGCTGATGCCAGAGTGAAAGGAAACGAAGGAGGACACTCAGGGGAAGCTGGGAGAACACAAGGGGATTGTAATGGAATGTCAAAAAGAACAAATGCAGCTTGGATGTGCTGAAGACTAAACCAGAGGTTCTCATTGATGATTTAACTTCAGGGGTGACTGATTCATTTTGGGCAAAGTCAAAAGAATAAGATGGGAGAATAAGGCCCTAAACCAGATTACTGCTTTAGATGTTTGTCTTTGTCTATGTTCAGGAAAACTGGGCTCGCTCGTACGTGCAGCGAGACCGGAAGCACCAGTCAGAGGCTGAGAAGGATATGGAAAGTGTTAATTCAGAACTTAGGCTACAGGCTCCAGTACACTAGGCAATTGTTTAAAAAAAAAAAGTTTGCCTAATAGGTAGGCTTTTTTTCTGATGATCCTTAACCCTCGATTATGTTTGGGTAAATGCAGTTTGTTGAGTTCTGCTATAGATCCTTTCTCACAGATTAAAGTAGGGTTGTGGTCACAGTTATTCCTCAGTTCAGCTGTAGCTTAAATGCTTTTAGCGGAACCATCAATGAAACATCAATGGGGAAAAAAATACTCTGTTCATTGTAAATTAAACTTGAGGATGGCATGCCATTATTAGTATATCATATATGTATAGTTTATATATGCATTCACCAAGTTGTTCCGCTAAGAGCTCTTGTCTTCCAGGAGGACCAGCTCATAGTCAATGGGACGCTCATGTTCACCCGCATGGACGTGCAAAACAACGAGTGGACATTGACCCACTCAGTGCACAGCGGGAGAGTTCCGGGTCAACTCTGTGAGGTGGCAAACACATTCATTCATTTCTTCTCTTTAACATTTTCCCACGCAGAGAAGGGCAACGCAGTTCCTCATGTAAGAGATCATTCTACGGAACTTTGTATATCTTGTGTGAGTTTTAATGCTTTTTAATGGCCTTTTCAGTCTGTAAAGGTAATTCACTTTTTAAGTGCTGTTTTGAGAGGCACTAAACAAAATAATAATAATAAATATAGTTGCAAGCAACAAAAGTTCCTCCACCTCCTCATCCTCCTCCTCCTATCGTCCATCATGGTCACAGAGTCACATTGACCCACGTCCAACAGCTGTTTGGAAGCCTATCTGAACCTATAAACTTTCTGTGCCCAACAAAACTAACTTTGAGAACAAAGCTAGCATTTAACCCACAGTGCCTTGCTTGCCAGAGGGTAAAAAAAAGTGATCAGACAAATACAACATTCCAAAATTTACCTATGAATGTCTTTGTTGTCTTACATTGAAATTGTTATTCCTTAATACCATATTGGGAGACATATACCCCACACCATTTTAAGTCACTTAGCTCATCGAGTGATTTTAGGGGAATTTTATAAATTTTATTTTACTATCACCTGTCATTTCCACAAGAATAATTTGTTTAATTATTTGTTAAAATCTTCCATATCTTACATCAGAAGTCTCATTCCTTATCACCATATAAGGAGGCTTCTATCCTTCACATTTGTGCAAAAAATCAAGTTAATTGGACGCATGTTGCTTTTTCAATAATGTTTTATAGGTTTAACCAATTTTCAATTCTATCAAAAAATCTAATTAGGTGGACTTTATGGGTTCAAGAGATTTTTAAATATTTTTTATCCATTATGAGCCATTACATATGTATACCAATTTTCATACATTTATGTCACTCAGGATAGCAATGGAAATCATTTTTTTATATCACCATGTACCAAATATTAAGTAATTCGGACCAAACGAGTGATTTTAGGGGTATTTAATTTTTTTATCATTCATTCATGTCATTTCCACATATTTCAAGATATTAACCTCAAACTGGACCCGGTGTCTCTTGAGGCTGTCAGCTACATGCAAAATAATTTTCAAGTCCATACGATGCGTAACCCGGGTTGTGTAGACATGAACTTTAAGTAATACATATTTGTGTAATTTTAATTATCTGGAGGAACCCAAATAATAATAAAACATAGAGAAACAATAGGTTTCCTCCATTCTGGAGGAACCCTAAGTAGAAAAGTAAGAAAGTAGAAAGTAACAGAAATTTGTTAATATCTTTTTACAATCATTAATCTAGCTTTGTTTACAATGTGCATCGAAGGTCGTCTAGTCTCTATTACAACAATCCGCCTGAGGCAAACAATGTTTGTTACTAAGTCTTATAAAAATATTACGTTGATATAATTGTTACTGCAAACAGATGTTTATCATGAGATGTGTGTATACATTACTTAAATATTAAAATTAAAACCACTTGTTTTTAATGGGTGAGTTGAAACTGATTTATATTGAAAAACAGGAGGTTTTTTTTTTTTTACGTCTAAACCTACTAGTCAGAACATTATAAAGCGAGGTAATTGATCTTTTAATTATAGTATAGCAAAATTCATGTTATAAATCACAGAAAATTTACACATTTTGCACTGTTCACTTGGATTATTTATCTGGTACTAGGAAACGTTATTGCTTGTATGTTTTTCCATAATTCCACAGTGAAATACTGAGTTTTTTCATTTGTTTTTTTTTCTTCTCTGTGTTTGATGTTTATACTATCCCGATATCTTCTTGTGTTTATAAGACGCTGGTAATCGTTATTAAGGACTCAAGTTTTGTGTTTTATGAGTTTTTGTTTTTATCCACTAGATGTCACCCGCAAAAATTATGAAACCATTTGTATACTTACCTTTTACAACGTTATCCTTTGCCACAGCAGCGTGGGGACCACTGTCCATATCCCAGTTTACACATCATGGATGCTTTTCAACCAATTTCAACCTTTTATAGTCATTCCAGAAGTATTAGAAAATAAGTTTAATGTTTTGATATTTCTTTGAAAATAAGATGTGAGAGGCATTATTTTCTGTTTGATTGCTACAAAGGCATCACTGATTATTTTGACTTTACTCTACATAAACAGTATATTACCAGCACCTGAGGGATGTGGCACAGAGCAGATTCAGAGGTGGAGTCAGGGTCTCAAATGGGACATGGCCTTTCCTTGCCCCTGGTTCCCAAAACAAATGCCTTATCTGACAAAAACATATATGGTAAGTGATGGCTTTAAAAGCTACAAAGTGCTAATTACTGGTTATGTTGGGGACAATAGGGCTGTGATCTAACTGCCACGTGAATTAAGACCAGCCAACCAAAATGATCAACGCAGTTGATCAAAAGGAGCTTTGGGTCTGTCAATGTTGATAAAACCTAGTTTAAATGAAAATATAAGATTAACAATACTTTATAAGTATTTTGCGTAGTATATCTTTATCCAGTCTCTCATCAACAATCATTTATATAAGTTACAACTTGTCATTAACATACTTATAGTGTGTGTTTTCAAAAAGTTAAAGACCCCCACCTTATATACATCTACAGATAATCACAATTAACCCCGTAGTTGGGTTTAATTATCCAGATTAAATAAATTATTTTGTTTATTAACAGATTTTGTCACCATACGTTCAGGTTTGTTATTCCCAAATTGGGCCCTGTGAGATCTCTCACTGCATGTATTTAGTTTTTCATTGCGTGTCAAACTTCTGTCTCCCTCTATTGTTGTTTTTTGGAAGTTTCTCCAAGGATAATCGATTTCAATGAGTGAAACCGTTTCTTCATTTGAGTTTGCACAATGCCAACTGAAATAACATTATGTAAGTTACTTTGTATATTTAACATAATTGGCATTGGATCTGTCGCAAACGTAACCGGAATTCGTAATGTAACATTTTATGTTAGAATGTCAGTAATGCCTACACTTCTGCCAGGCGAGATATACCAGAACTCTGAGATATTAGTTACTTATTAAATCAATCGTTTTAAATAAACTTGTTCTACCTGACTGGAAGCATCCTGTATAATGGTGGCACTGGTTTTGTGAGGGGCTGGAAATAGTGAGGAAATGTTTTAAGATTTACTCCTCTAAAAGGGAAAAAAAACAACAACAAAATATTAATTTACAAGTATAGATTTAAAGTTAGTATTCCAGTTTTATTCTGCAATGAGCTCGAACATAAATAAATGTTTAGTTGTTTACTTAACTAATGCAATTTATATTTCCATATTATTTCAATTTCTATGCGATTCTTAATCCCACGATATTTTTTTCTGTGGATCGTGAGGTTCTGTAACTTTGAGTTACCCGGAAGTGGCTTTCTTCTTAGGCGGGTGGTGCTGGATCAGCACTTCCGAGACTGCGCGAATCATTCACAGCGCCGGACGAAGACTGCAAGGAAAAAGGAGAAAAATCCTCCAGATAAAATATAAATCTTTTACGCGTCTCAATTCCCTGAGAGTGGACAGTAAAGTAAGGTCGTACAACAGAGGCGAAGCGATTAATCGTATCCATCGTCATAGTAATAGTAAGTGAAGGTTTTTCCCCAAAATAAAAAATGTATATATTTTACTATTTCCTCCTTTTCATACAGAGAAAGACATGACTAATATGAAAGCTGTTATTATCTGAAAGTAACTAGTGTGTCAGGCTCTCATGAACGTTATTTCTGAGGTAATATATTTGAGTGATGCTACTGATACTATGGAAAAGGTGTTCGATTTTTCATATTAAAATAAAATGCATATTAAAATAATGTTAGCTAGTTGGCTAACAAGTTTGGTATATGCATACATTTTATCATCATTGCGGTTAGAAAATTGTGACAAGATGATTTGTATCGCTAGTTAGTATTTTAAAATGTCATTGGAATTCTCAAAGTTGGCTAAGTAACGTTAGGGAGCTAACTAACAATTGTACATTGATCCTATCAATGAGGGTTTTGTTCAAAGAAAGGGATCTTTTTCTGTCTTAACTAGAGAAATGGTCATTAAAAATAATCAACTAATTATTTCAAAATGTATACGTTTATAAAGAGCCAAAGTAACTTGGCACTGCTCTTAATGACAGCTTTGTTGGTAGGTAACTGATTTGCTAGTTGGCAAAATCTGTTGTTAAAATCTATGGTGTTTCACGGTTTTAATTTCTGACCGCGGTTTCAGGGGGCGCAGTTAGTTTGATTTTAAATTACGTTGCTGTTAAGCAAAAGTAACTGGTTAAACCATTCCGGCTATGATATGTGCTGTTTAGAATTGTGTAGGTCGTGTTACTTAATTCGTCTAACCAAGTTAATTTAGCGAAATATTATTGCTAGTTTTCCCGTTTATTGATGCCAAATTAGTATTAATGATGATGATGGGGCGAAGGAAGTCAGTAGTTGTAATGACTAACTGCAGAGTGTGATTGACGCATTTGTCTTTCATAGCTGTAATAATGCAAATGCATTTCCTAGCTTCCTTCGTGTTGTCGTTGCCGTTGGTGTTGTACCACGTAGATATTGTCGCCTTTCGTGTTTACTGTAAACTTTACTGGTACCTGCAAAATCTGCCTTTCTTGCAAATCAAGTTTGTGACCACACGTCATATGTGAGAATTTCTTGAAAAGGAAAGAGATCAAAGCACAGACACTGACGAGACCAGGTGCTTATTTAAACACGTTCTCAAACACTGTAACGTTATTTATTTTTTCACAAATCTTGTGTTTCAAGCTGCTCGACTTTGTCTATGGTTGTTGCGTATTGATGCATCGGTATTTTAATGGCAACAAATTACAATTTTAACCCTAAGTAGGTCTAGTCTGTCCAGTGTTGGTGTGGTTTATTTGCTGTTTAATGGTGATATTTAGTGATATGTATCGGGACAGTGTGTAGTGGCATGCAGATGACTGTAGCATTAAAATCTTATGCAGATGGAGAATAGTACTGTAGGAAATAAAAATTACTTATTGGTCTCTGATACTTAAGAAATGCTTTATTAAGTATCAAAGTTTTGGTTAAGTTTTGGTTAA
>JAOVYW010003501.1:0-14000 GCA_025775045.1 Hiodon tergisus | reverse complement strand
AGAACCTGGAAAAGTTTTTTTAAACGCATTTCCTTTTGTCATTTCCCCTCCCTCCCTCCCTCTCTCTCTCTCTCTCTCTCTCTCTCTCTCCCTCTCTCCCGCCGCTGCAGGGGCACTGAAGTCATACCTGCGTGAGCTCCCGGAGCCGCTGATGACTTTTGAACTTTACGAGGAATGGATTCAAGCTTCCAAGTAAGTGTGGCCAGGGAGAACCAAACAGAATTATAGAAGGTTGGCATCACCACAGGCCATGAGGCCTATGTAAGGCCAAAGGATTTATTTCACTGAGAGTCTGGCGGCTACAGGGTGCTTGCCCCTGCAACCAGGTCTGTAGCCATGGTGATGTGGTGAAGAGCGTCCATCCATCCAACAGGGCACAGAAGAGGACTAAGCTGAACTGGGTTCTAGAGGCAACAGTTGCCCCCCACCACATCTCCAGGCCCTCTGACCTTCCTCCTTTCTCATTATTTAGCTGGTCGTGCTAACGTGCTAATCACCCACTGTGAGGATTAAATCCTCTGGCTGACTTGCACTCTCTGTGAGGCCGAATGAAAGAAAAGGCTGAGCGTTTGGAGGTGGTGTCAGTAGACAGAAAGTCACAGTACCAATTCAATACAGTCCAGTCGATTAGACACTGAGTAGTAATTTGAGCAGTTTTAACTCAGGAACAGGACAAATCTGGTCTCGTGGGTCTGATTCTCTGGGGGGAAAAAGAAGTGTTTTTCTGTGTTGTTCTTTTATGCACTAAAAACTATTACTTTGACCCAGTGTTGTTTTTTCAATTATGCCTTTGGTCCACAGCATTCAGGATCAGGACAAGAGACTTCAGGCGCTGCTCGCAGCCTGTGAGAAACTACCCAAAGCCAATTTCAACAACTTCAGGTGAGTCACTGCAGCAACTAAAATATGGCCAAGGCAATGCAGGACAAGCAGTTGTGAAGGGCTGGTCAGAATAGGAGTTTATAAGAGGGATTGCAACAGGATAACCAAGACTGACAAAGCAATGCGCTACTGACCTTTAATAAAATGTATTTCAATCCCTTCAGTACGTCTGTCTAAATCTGTTTCATGTTTTATTTTATTTTATCTGATTTTTTACAATCAAAACAGATACTTAATTAAGTTCCTGGCCAAGCTAAATGAGTACCAGGATGCAAATAAGATGACGGCGGGGAACATTGCCATCGTGCTGGGGCCGAACCTGCTGTGGACCCAAACTGAGGGGTAAGGCGGGCCTCCTGTTCTCCCTCTGGCTAAATCAGCAGTCTGATAATGGTAGCTCATCCGCACTGAGACATCCCCTCATAACCACTGACACGTCACCTCCAGGTGGAGTGGATTGCAAGAGAGAAATTCTTTTATCTGGGATTATTTGCAAGACTACCGTTTGTCTGATTATTTATTTTGTGATTAATTCCATTTAATAGAGTGAGTTTCTCATGTTTCTTTGTAGTGCATCGGTGTATAGTACGTGGTTTTAGCAGGGACCTCTCTGGCTCATACAGCACCACAAGTACAGTGTGCTGAGGTGGGTATTTGTATTGGAGCACTTTGGTTTTAGAGCCTTGTTCAAGGGTGTAGCAGCCGTTTACTACCTGGGATGGATTTCACAGGAATCGCCCTCCCGCTCCTTTTTAGTTTTGACTGCAAGAGATGGCCAAGTATGTGCTGAAGGGGACTGTGGCTGTAACAATGTTGGTTCAATTCTTGCAAAAACCTAGTGCTAAGCCTGCGCTCCTCTCCAGGGACATCACAGAAATGATGACCACTGTGTCCCTGCAGATTGTGGGTATCATTGAGCCCATCATTCAGCATGCCGACTCATTTTTTCCTGGAGGTAAGACTGGGGATCAGGGGTCATAAGTCACAGGCTCTTTAATCATCAAACAAACATTAATGGCCATTGTTGCTGAAGACAGAACTAGGGGCAAATCATACTTTAAACATAATTAAGATATTCTGTTACATAAATTGTCTTAGCGGTTGGTTTTGCTTTCAATGCATCATACACACATCCTATTTGGAACCACACTGAACATTAGCTCCTGTAGACATTGCCTGCAGGCTTATAAAGGTGGTGCAATTAGTCTTGTTTCCTGCAGTGAGTGATGTGCAGATGTTGTCAGCAGGTCTAAAGAGGTACTGCAGGTAGTTTGGCTGCTACTGAGAGCCACATCCTCATATTAATCCCCCTCTCACCTTTCAGAGATGGAATTCAATGTGACTGGGAACTACGGAAGCCCCATCCATGCCAACCACAACGCCAACTACAGCTCCATGCCCTCGCCAGACATGGACCACTTGGACCGTAAGCAGCACGACCAAGGCCGGCGCCCACTCAGCGTCGCCACCGACAACATGATGCTGGAGTTCTACAAGAAGGACGGGTAGGGCCCTTCCCGCCCCTTCCTCCATCTAATTTTATCCTATCGCTGATATCACTCCCACTGAACCAAACCTCCACTACTCCTGCATTCCATCCTCACTCAACCCATTGCTTCTCACCTAGTGTAACTAAAGGCAACTCCCTGCCATGTCAACCCAACACAATGTAATCTGGGATTAAACAAAACTTTTGAGACCTCTGCTCTGCACCACTCCAGCACCACTGTTTTAGCAGCTACGAACATTTATAGAACCATAAGCTATGAATATGAGATGGCTGTAAAGTGGAAACCTTTCCTGTTTTTGAGTTAGGTGTCTTTGTGTGATATTGAGCTGTATGTAAATAGTTATCCATTTACGAAATAGGGCTGTTGACCATCCCATATGTCTGGTGACTTTGTGTGTCCCTAATTCTCTTTCCACTCCCCCTCATACTCGGGTTTGTCTGGGGCAGGGAGAGAAAGCACGCGGAGATGTTAACCGCTTGTGTAAAGGGTAGGGTTACATCTCCTCAGGTAAAAGTTGGCCATTGCTTAACTTGGAAGCCTGAAAGTAGAGTAGTTATATCATTGTCTTTAGTTCAGAATCCTCCTTGTGCTGGGTGCCAATCTCTGTTAAGCAAAGTACTTAAAACTCAACCATGTCTTAATCCTACAGTGTCCATGATGCAACGTTGTTTTGGTTTCAAGTTTAAGGAAAATCTTCAAGAAATAGCATAGAAAAAAATTTCTTCCAGGGTTTCATGGTTTAAGGTATGTTTTGAGTGTGCCCGTTGAAGGCTCTCCTAGCAACAGTGGACCTTTTTAATTGAGCTAGCTCTAAGATCAAAGCTCTATGTAGCTGTACACAATGGAGAGAGCCATGGTGAACCCATTAACACAGTCAGTAGCGTTGAATTATCCCTTCTGTAATAGATGTAAACACCTTGAATTTGCGTTAACCCTCATAAATGTGGTAATAAGGTTGTATAAACGTGTGTAAAAGCAATAATGGTTGCACCACTAGCAATAACCATCACCTTCGCTTACCATATTACTCAGGGTTGACTTGCATCAGTTAATTCGAGTAATACTTTTACTGATTAAAAAAAAGTGCTTCAAAAAGTGTTGAAAGTGTTGACTAGTTATGTAAATTTCTCAAGATCTGGCAGTATGATATTGGGCCTCATTCACCAACCATTCTTAAACCCCACTTACACAGTTTTTACAAAGATTCTGACCTTCACCAATGTTATCTTATTTGGGATTTGTTCTTAGGTAAGAACAGAATCTACAAACACTCAAGAGCACACTTTTGAGGGCTGACATGTGTGTGCAAAATAATTCAATTCTATAGTTGTAAAATATTATAGGATTTAAATTACAATAATATTTTGATCGTTAATAACATTTTTGAATAATTCTTTTCATTATTTTACAAAGCATTATGGTTTTTTATAGTAAACACGTGCAAATTCGCTATTGTTGCGACCAAATTTTTGTGGACCGACCGACCGACCAACCGAGCGAGCTATAGAACAGATGAAGAACACTACATTAACACTTCACTACACTACACTGCACTTACAGTAATAAAGAATGAACATGGTCCAGCTCAGATAACTCTGGGCAAGCCTGTCCCCCTCTAGTGGTCTGTGTCTCTCTTCTGTATTTGGCTTGTTTTTTGTTTTTGTTTTTGACCTCAGATTTGACATCAAACCTTTTTTTTATTTCACTTTTGCGTCCTTCTCACTGAACGAGTTATAGCCTCCCTTGCACCTTTTTTTGTGTTACCGTATACCCACTACTGACGCTACTAAATATGATATGTCGTGCAGCAATACCTCCACTTAAGATCGACTCCAGTTTTTTTTTAACGTTTGGAGTCCGTTGCTTCATCGTTTTTGGATTTTCTTTTGGCCATTCTTGACTTCTCTCAACTTCTCTTAACTTTTTTTCTTTTCGATTTCTGTGTGCACACCTACCTGCATGGCCTTTTATGGGGATTAGCGGGGCGTTTACCTATGCTAATTCGGAACAACCGGAACACGCTTTCAATTTATGAACACATGGGATTCATCATTGTAAGAACACAGTTTAAGAACTCGTTATGAATCCGACGCAGAGTTTTTGTAGGACTTTTCTTAAGAACAAATTTAAGAAAAAACTTAGGAAGATATTGGTGAATGAGGCCCATTGTGTTCACTGACCCTAAAATGAGCATCACAAAAATGAGTGTAACAAAATGTGCTGCGATATGTGATAGCAATCTCAATGTCTGTCTGCAACTGAATGCTGTGAGGACCATAAACATGACAGTGTGCGTGTCTGAGCTAGCAGGGAGAATGGCCGGATTTGAGTACCGGATGACAGGATGGCTGGATTTGAGTTTGTCACATAGATGCAGGAGTGCAATCTACTAAGCAGTCTAACCCGACTGTATGCTGTATGACATTCAATGAAAAAGTACCTGTCCTCAAGCTTGTTGCAAAATCTACTGAAAAATCAGTTATTAACTTCAACCAGCACATGACAGAATATGATAATTATTATTATCAACAATAATAATAATTTAGCTGAGACCCTTATCCAATGTGACTTACATAGCCAATGTTAGCGTATTACACAACAAAATAAAAAGTCACTGGTATCTGTCACCAACTGAAAATATAATTTATACATTTGCTAACTACGGTGTTGTCAAATGCCACATAGTACAATATGAATGCCTTCAAACAAAGATTGTAGTATTGTTTGGTTTTGACTTGGTCGTAAATCCTAAGGCTTTGCTATACTTTGTGGGACTGTATTTGAAGTAACAGCTGCTGTAATGTTTTTTTCTTTCCTTCATGGTTCTAATTTGCTATTTTTATTTATTTTTTTGGTCTGTGGGGAAATGCAAATTTAATGTAAGCGCTAATTTGCTTCTAACAGTGGGGCGTGCATGCGGCTCTTTTGGGACGCCACATCTGCACCCCTGGAATCCGTCTCCTCATTACTCCAGCATGCATTTCATTTCACACACACAGACACACACACCCCCACCCACCGTTTGTAATTCCCATTATGATTAGTTTGGCTCAAACTCCTGCTCTGCTGTGAATTTGAGGCACTCGTTGATCTTCACCCTCGACTCTGATGTTTCTGTCCCACTAAAGCAGCATCAGGAAGATACAAAGGTAGTGTACGGCTCTTTTATTCCCACCCCCCTACCAATATTCTTTCTTGTCTCTGTATAGCTGTTTTATTCCCTCACACCCCGACTGTTCTCTCACCTCTCTATTTAGCTGTTTTATTCCCATCCACCTTCCCGCTGTTCCCTTCTCTCTTTGTACGACTCTTTTATTCTCATCCGCTCCCTGCGGTTCTCTCCTCTCTCTATGTGTATGCTTTATGCACCTGAGCCATGTCTATCTGTCCTTTCGGGGCAGGCACCCCATATCGGGCGGACCCAGATCGGAAAATTCTGAGCACCTCAACCGAAGCCGGTTGCACCAGCCCTCAACCAAATGTCACCACCCCTAAATCTGCAAAGTTAAAATTAAACATAAAAAGTAAAAATGGCACTAACCTGCCTGGTGTGGCAGGTCCTAATGTCAGGGCCTGAAGAGGGCACTGTTTTCCTCCACCCCCTCACATAAAAAGGACTAGTGAATGACAGTGGACAAAGAAAGTTGGTCCCTCACTATGCTGTGGAGGGATTCTATGGAAGCAATGAAGATTAAAAAGGCTATACTTGTATCCGTTCTATTCCTGGTGTGTATGAGTGCCTGTGGTGGTGGATGGGTGGGGGGGAGGGTTCACTGGCTCCACCACCTTTTCCTCTCACCCATGTCAAAAGCGCGTGTATAAAGAGCACCCCTTAGTGAACCGTTACTCCTGCTTAGTTGTATTTTCGACCAGCATCACCGCGTAACAGATGTTTTTGTGTCAATGAGGAAAGAAGGAGTACATTTGGTTTGGTGTTTGTGAGCAAGGTGAGAAAGGGGGGCATGGGTGTGTTTTTGTTTTAGTTTTTTTACCCCAGTCTGCCTCTGATTGGTGCCGTGTCTTTGTCTCGCCATAGCATGGGTGTCCGAGTGATGGACACGTCGTGGGTGTCACGCAGGGGGTCGTCTGTTGCGCGCAAGGCGTCCTCCACCCCCCCGAGTGTTCAGGTCCCCTCCCTGCCAGCAGACTCGCTTCTGCCCGAGCATCCGGGCGAGCTCTCCGCTTCCCCCTCCCCCACTCCTCCTCCCGCTAGCGCCGACCGGGCCAGGTAAGGCCATGTTGGGGCCCTTTCCTCCTCCACCTCATCCTCGTGCCTGTGGCTCAGCTCCTGCTCACCGCACTCTGTTTGTGGTTCCTGTCTCCTGAGTTGGGGTTTCATTTCTCCCCGCATGAGCTTTTTAGTCGTTATCATCATCGCCGCTCTCATCGCCGACATCTCCGTTGACGCCCCATTACCCCGTCTCTGATTCCAGTTCAGGGAGGGACAGCTGAGCAGGGTAGCTATCGCTGCCAAACTTTGAACTGTCTAACATTCCACTAACAGCCGTCTAACATTACTGTTAGGATGTCAGGAGGTAAGGAGGTCAGGAGAGAGTCAAGTCATAGCACAGTGTGGCCTGTCTCATAACCCGGCTTGTCACCTGAAGTTTGTCTCTTTAATTGCTTTGCTGTAATACTGTGCTCAGCGCGTACAACATGGGTTGTTTCACATGACATTCTTTTGATCGTGGAAACGACAATTGGGATCGTAGCTGGAATCTAGTAAGACTTTTTGGTTTTTTAAATAAGTGGCTGGGGGGAAGCTCTATGGTGATTAACTCCTTACCCTACGTTTATTGCGCCACAATTTTTTATTTGTTTTGTTATGTTTTGGATTTGGGAGCATGCTTCAGCAAGAAAAGCGCCCACATTTCTGTGTTTCATTTGGAAAAAATTTACCTTGGATGTGACGACACTTCGAAAGGGGCTTCCTCAGTCGCTGCAGCACGTAGAACCCAAACTCATTCACAAAATGGCTGCAGTGAAAGCGAATGCATGTCAGGGAATCTGACCACGGCTCTGTTTCTGTTGATGTTTTATGTTGTTCCTCACAAGGCCCTCTCCCACCTCTCTGCACCACTGCGTTATGCTTGGATGTCACCCCCCGTCCCTCTCCCTAACCAAAAAAAACACAGCTGAACACAGCCTCCCTTTGTCAACATATACTATGCCCTGCTTTGCCCAAAAAAAGACGGACGCTTTTCTCAGACTCAAACTCATCTCCCTGTACAATCAATGTTTTTTTTGTTTGTATTTTTTGTATTTTTTATTTTATTTACATTTGCAGCTCGGATGATGCGTCGTCCAATTGGTCGGACTTCTGTTACGCCTACCCTTCCCCAGAGGAGGAAAGACCGCTCCCTCCCTACCCTTCCTCATCCTCCTCTTCCTCCTCATCTTGCTCCTCGTCTTACCCATACCCCACTCCTCCTCACCATTTCTATCCCCGAGCACCGCCCTGCGCGCGACCCGTCGCCCCCGGCCCCGAATCCGTGCCAACCGGTCCATCCCCTCCACCATGCCACTGGACGGGCTACAACCCAGTCCCTTTGCCTCCCCCCTCCTCCCTGCAGCAGTTCGACATCAACTCTAACCCCAAACCTAGCTTCCTGCACCTCCCAAAACAGGGCTCCCTCTTTGAGGCTCTGCATGCCCCCCAGTCCGAAACTAACGTCTCCCCCCACTACATCAAAACTCCCCTAGTGCTAACCCGACACGACCCGTCCCCCGGCGCCTCTGCTTACTTTCCCTTGTCCGCCCCCTCTCAACGGGCTGGCTGCGCCTGTGTTCGAGACCGAGGACCCAAGCTGACTAGGTAACTACTACTGTTTCCTCTCACCCCGTACCAAGACCCAAGAAAAAAAACGTCACAAAGAAACAACAATGAACAGCTGTCCACAAAGGGAGGGGCAAAAGAGAGACTCAGGCTTCCTCTGCATTTTCGTCTTTCATTAAAGCTTTTATTTCACTTGTTTTGTTTGCCTCCATCATGTCAGATTGCACCTGTCTGATTCTCCCAGCAGTTAACATAACGTAGAAATTATTTGGATGTTTGATGTTCACGGTTAAATTGACTTTTCCCCTTTGTTTGTTTTTTGTATAATTCCATAAGGTTTATAAGGTTCACTTTTCTGGCAGTAGCATTCCATGCTGATCAGTAAGGGGGGTTGCTAGGCAATTGCTAGGTTATTAGATTTTATTAGTTTTCCAAGACAGCAAAGCCTGTGGATAGATGGGTATACAGACAGTAACTAAATCGGTTAGCCGGGATACTTACGGTGCCTTGCGAAAGTTTCACCCCCCTTGGGGTTTTTCCTATTTTGTTGCATTACAACCTATAATTTAAATAGATTTTTATTTGGATTTTATGTGATGGACAAACACGAAATAGTCCAAATTGGTGAAGTGAAATGAAAAAAAAATTGAAAAAAAAATTCTAAAAAAGAAAAAACTGAAAAGTGGTGCGTGTATATGTATTCACCCCCTTTGCTATGAAGCCCCTAAATAAGATCTGTTGCAACCAATTACCTTCATAAAGTCACATAATTAGTTAAATAAAGTCCACCTGTGTGCAAGTGTCATACTCTGTCACATGATCTCAGTGTATATACACCGGTTCTGAAAGGCCCCAGAGTCTGCAACACCACCAAGCAAGTGGCACCATGAAGAACAAGGAGCTCTCCAAACAGGTCAGGGACAAAATTGTGGAGTAGTACAGATCAGGGTTGGGTTATAAAAAAAATATCTGAAACTTTGAACCTCGCACAGAGCACCATTAAATCCATTTGTTGGAGCCAATTTTGGTTAGAAAGAAATAAAATTATTGTAATTAGTTAAATGTACAACGACACATATATGGAAGCTAAGCTCCGGAAATATATTCCTCCCGTGGAAACATAGCCACCCCCTAGTTAATTGGAGACAGGTGTGCTGGTCCTGGTTAGATGCCACCGTGAAACTTCAGTCAACCGTGTCGCGTCATATCACATAGTTAGAAAGAGACAGTTGATTTATGTACATATTTGTTTTTGAACTTTGATTTGAACGCCTATACTTATTTGTTTGTATGCGATCACACAATCAAGCAAACACAATCATGCATGCTGAAGCTGGATTCATCAACTAAAAGAAATCATTCAAAGGAACCCATCAACCAAAGAAAGAAGCAATCAAGAAAAGTAAGTAGGCCTAAATCAAATTGTCAAACATTGTATGCAAACGCGATAACATATCCGTCTGTGCATCTAAAAGGAATTGGCTTTGGAAAGGTGGAACATTTAGAAAAAAAACAATACACCATTATTTAAAAATGGAAAGAGTATGGCACCACAACAAACCTGCCAAGAGAGGGCTGCCCACCAAAACGGACCAGGTTATTAATTAGAGAGGCAACAAAGAGACCAAAGACCTGTCTGGCGCAAACCCAACACCTCTCATCACCCCGAGAACACCATCCCTACAGTGAAGCATGGTGGTGGCAGGATCATGCTGTGGAGATGTTTTTCATCAGCAGGGACTGGGAAACTGGTCAGAATTGAAGGAATGATGGATGGCGCTAAATACAGGGAAATTCTTGAGGGAAACCTGTTTTGAGTCTTCCAGAGATTTGAAACTGGGACGAAGGTTCACCTTTTAGCAGGACAATGACCCTACGCATACTGCTGAAGCAACACTCGAGTGGTTTAAGGGGAAACATTTTAATGTTTTGGAATGGTCTAGTCTAAGCCCAGACCTCAATCCAATTGAGAATCTGTGGTATAACTTAAAGATTCCTGTACACCAGCAGAACCCATCCAGTTTGAAGGAGCTTGAGCAGTTTTGCCTTAAAGAATAGGCAAAAATTCTCGTGGCTAGATGTGCCAAGCTCATAGAGACATACCCCAAGAGACTTGCAGCTGTAATTGCAACAAAAGGTGGCTCTACAAAGTATTGACTTGAGGGGTGAACAGTTATGCACACTCAAGTTTTCAGTTTTTTTTTGTCTTATTTCTTGTTTGTTTTAAAAAATAAAAAATAAATATTTTTAAATATATAAAAAATATTTTGCACCTTCAAAGTGGTAGGCATGTTGTTTAAATCAAATGATACAAACCCCCAAAAGATCAATTTTAATTCCAAATGTTGTCGTGAGGCAACAAAATAGGAAAAATGTCAAGGGGGGTGAATACTTTCGCAAGGCACTGTATATACAGACTCAAATCGACAAAGATGCAGAATGCATTTATATGATATATTTCTTTTTTGATTATCGTCATTTCTTCTATTTGTCTCCACTGTGTGAGGATTCTGTGGATTTTAATGATGGTGTGGTGGTTCTTTTTACGGATGTGAAAGAGATTGGGCAGCTGTGCTGAGAGCAGGTAGGGGTGTCAAAATCAAACAAACACAGAAAACAAACAAAAGTAACCAAATCACAATGGGTTAACTGAGGATGGGCGAGGTCCACCCAGCTGGTAACATTCTGACAATGTTGCATTTATATTGTGCTCGACAATGAACACTGGAGTGCACAAACATTTTGTGTTTTAGCAAATTCTTTACCGGTTTTGCCAAATAAAAATTTGAGTCTGGCAGTCTCTGCCCCATTTCCGTCTACCCCAGAGATTCCTGTACATTGAATATGACTAATTTCTACCAACAAGAGAGTAGTCCAGCGAGGCGGCTGAGAATGAAACCTGTGTTGTCTTCTTTTTTTAATCACTCCAGTACCTTGAAGAACAAAGAGCTCTCTCCTGTGATTGGGCCGAAGGGTGTCCAGGGGGTGGCTCCCATGGTGGGTGCAGCCAGTGGCGGACAGGCACAGCCATCCAATGAGCAGAGCCCCCACAGCCTGCACAAAGGTATCAACCATTAGTTTGCTCATGCTCTGTCCTACTAGGGGCGCATTGTGTGACATTATCCCGATGACACCAAATTGACCCATCTCATTTATAAGTGAAATGTTTAAATATTCATGCCTCCCTTTCTCTTTCTGTCTGCCTGCAGTATCCAAGAAGCTAGCCCCCATTCCACCCAAGGTGCCTTTTGGTCAGTCTGGGGGCACATCCGACCAGTCCACAGGCCAGCCGTCGCCAGTCAGCCTGTCTCCTACCCCTCCAAACACCCCTTCCCCATACAGTTTTGGCTATCCCCAGGGCTACGCCACCATCTCCTCCCTGGGGCAGATCCAGCCATCTGGCCCGTCCTCTTCCTCATCACTGTCCTCCCCGCCATCCCTCTCCGGCACGCTCACCAAGTCTCGGCCCACCCCTAAGCCCCGGCAGCGGCCCAGTCTGCCCCCACCTCAGCCACCCACCACCCCCGGAGCAACAGGCTCCGGCACCCAGCCGCTTGGGCATGGCCTGCTGGAGGGACTGTCCCCAGGGGAGAGCTTGTCAACAGGTGAGGCCATCTCCACCACCCAAGCAAGGGGAGGGGTCCTTCCAGAGTCCCAATTTTGTGGGGCTTCGTTGTCTGATTTTGTGGGGTATTTATTTTACTGGGAATATGGCTAGGGTGGTATAGTGGTCTCGGGGACAGGCTTGTAACTGAAAGGTTGCCAGTTCAAGTCCAACCCCAGCTGCTGTACCCTTGAGCAAGGTACTTGAATCAAATATATCCAGCTTTATTAGAGAATGAATGTAGACATTGTAAGTTGTGTAAGTTACTTTGGATGAAAGCGTCTGCTAAGCAAAATAAAATTATAATATGGTTCTACTGACAATAAGGGCCTCTTGTTCCAGACTCTGTGGAGTTTGTCTAGATCTGAATTGTAAAAAAAAAAAAAAAAAGATTATTTACATTTATGTATCATTAGAATATCTGAATCTATCTAATTCCACTTTTCAGCCAGAGTGCAGCGTATTTTGTTTCTAGGACAACTCTGACTTCAAGCCCTTTCCCTGAAGATGGCTAAGAGCCCCAAACACTTTTATGGCTTTTTTCCCAGAGGCCCCACCTAGCTGACAAGCTATGTTCTCTTAATGTTGTATTACATTAAGTTTGTGTTAGCTGGCTGGTCTTGCTGGGGAAAGGAGAAAGGCTCTGTCCGTAATCTTTTTCTTTGTATGAATCTTTATAGTTATATTATTATTATTATTATTATTATTAGTAGTAGTAGTAGTAGTAGTAGTAGCAACAGAAGTGGCGGTGGTTTTTTGTTCTGTGCTATTAACTTTTTTTCTTCTGTCAATGACTATCATTGTGTATCTACAGCTGTGTGAGCAGTCATTCTGTGTGGGCTAAATGTGAGGGGTAAGCTTCAGTGACTCTATAAAACTTCACTGCACCGTCATAGCTAACGCTGGTGCCTCCTACATGCCACTGTGTACGCGTATATGTATATATATATATATGTACGTCCTCTGTGGCCGCTGTGAACTACTAACTCGTCCGTGTCAGAGCGGCCCTTGCATGAGGGCCGAGCCTATGCTGTGCATGGCTTTTGGCACTGTGTCGCACCGCGGCTTCCCAGTTACCCCACCACCCACACCCCCTGTACCTTTTACCTCACCCTTGTCCTGGCTATGTGTGTAGACGCACGATTAACCCTCTCCTCCCCACACACAAATACACATACAAGAGCCTCATCACTCCCTTTTCCTTTCCACAAACACACTCACACATAGTAACACACAGACACACCCTCACTCACTCACTCACTCACTCTCACACACAGACAGACACACACACACACACACACACACACAGACAAACACACTCTCTCAGTCTCTCTCACACACAAACACACACACTTGATCTCTCACACAAACAGTTTATGAGCCGATTGGAAGCAACCCGTAATTAGCAATTTATAAAAAGACTTACGGACACTTATGAACTCCTGTTCTTGAACACATCCCTCAAATAATACAGGAAGGCCAATTTTCATTTAACAAAGCAAATGGTGCTGAATTCTCTCTCCCAGCTGTTAAAAAAGAAAATATGTCAGTTTTTCCTTTTTCTAGGTTTTTTCCTACGTGTCAAAGGTTGCATCTGAAGTGCGGAGGCTGTAGTGTTGTCAGGGAAATGCAGAGGAACCTTACGAAAAGAGTTGAGCTCTGTCATACCACTGTGTATGGTCACTTCCCCTCATAAAATGTGTCCATGGAGTCACCACAGTCATGTGCCAAATTATCTGAAAATATGTATCCCGGTAATATGTATAACGACTGACTTTCACGTTTCTCTCCTCCATCTTTGTTCCCTCCCTTTTTCTTTTTTATTTGTTTGTTTGTTTGTTTTTTCTTCGCCTTCCTCATCACTGCCTTTGCCATCGTTAGACTCTCTCTGCGATCTGGAGATTCCCACCATCAACATTGAACTGGACAGCCCACAGAAGAAGCCAGATGCTGCCCTCTGCAGGAACTCAGTGGTGGTGTCAGCAGAGTCTGAGGAGGAATCGGAGAGCACGGCACTATGACACCGGCACCCACCATAGCCCCATACCTGCTAGGAACCCTTCACTCCCCTCCAGTTGTACATAAAGACTGTTGCATCTCTGTTGAGGAGCATGCTCCCCCAAAACCCTTCCCGGATCAGAACCTTCTCCGTCCTCATCCTCTTCTTCACGGCTGAAAGAAACTGCTCTAGATTAGACACTGGAAACCAAGGACCACCAAGTACACT
>JAOVYW010003500.1:0-14002 GCA_025775045.1 Hiodon tergisus | reverse complement strand
TAAGCAAGGGGACGGGGGTGGGGGGGGGGGGCGTCTCAGCAGGGGTCATGCTTGATTGTGGAGGACGCATTTAAAAGGATGTGGATGGTAAAGATTACCTTATCTGAATACATTGAAATGGGTGAGAGAAAGCCACCAGCTGACGGAATCAGATTGATCTGTGGGGTAGTGTTGGACACCGGCCGCTATTTTAGGATCCCCCCTCTTAACCTCCTGGCTTGAAGCCCACCAATCCACTCCAGCCGCTACCAACCCCCCTCAGCCCAGCCTACCCGATAACGCCACAGGTTGTCACTCACGCAGCAACCGTCTCACTACTGCATGGCCGTGATAGTCAATAGCAACCCCCACATCTCGACTCCATAACAAACTGAACAGTCCTTTCTTTCACTGCACTTCAGTTGATGTGAAAACCCGTTCACACCATACACTGACAGGTATTGCAATGGAACCCCGTCTGGATACAGCAATGTGTGTCTCCATCTCAGATATAGAAATGGATTCTGTATGTACTTACGTCACGCTTTGTTCTTGATGCCAGCTCTGAAGAATGATGTGGAGGATTTTATTCAAGTTTATTCAAGGGTGTATGAGTCAAATTAGGTAACGGTGGTCTAATTATAATGTTGCCAATCATATGAACTAATATTTCTAGTTTTATTGTTAACCCGATGTCTGAAGACAAACCTTAAGGTTTCTTGGTCATGTTTGGCACATGTATGGTGCAGGGTTTGGGGGGTGGTCTGCACGTTTCAGTCGAGTTTAGTTACTGGCCTAAATTTAATTGTTTCTTTTGTCCTGATTTTTAGATTTTTTTTTTTTTTTTTGCAAATGCAAGAACAGTTTGATGGATTTTAGATTTTGGTTCCAATATGCAGAACCCTTGGATTTTTGTGATGATTGTGTCAGCTTTGGCCTAACTTCCTACTTTTCTTTTCATATTTACTTTCACAACAAACACAGTGCTCATTTTTTTATATAAATGTGCTTTAATTACAACCCACCTGAGAGTTGACAACGCCACATTAATGGCGTTTGGTTTTTATGTGTTCGTACGTGTATGTCTTTGTATGCAGGTGTATGCGGTTGATAGGGTTCTGCTTTTGTACCAGAATTAGGAGCTCTTTGCTTATTTACCCATTCTTTCCCAGCTTTTTTCCCTTCACATTCACTGGGAGAGAGCGATTAAGATATAAGAGGGGTGGCGAGGAATCACCCAAAAGACATCATCCATGTCTAATCCATCTGAAGATTCAGAGACACTTCCAAAAGTAATTGACTAATGTAGTCGTTTATCATTCTAGCTGGAACTTGCTATGGCATCTTAGAGGTTGGTCGACCGTAGGGGCTGGCTGCCGGTTTCATAAACCCCAGAGCCTCCACATCCGCACCTGGGGCAGGCCGAAACATTATTGATTCACGTACAGTCATTTGTTTTCTTTCTTAGGCTTTTAGAAAAGCCCAGGGGAAATAGGAGGAAAGTCAGTCCCAAAACTTTCAGCCTTTCATTCTTCCTGTGAAGATTCACCATTACCCAAGCATTAGAAACAAATTAGCTCTCCTCACTTGAATGGCTTCTCCAAGTGGCTGTGGGAAAATCCGCTATTAGGCGAAGTTAAGCGCCTATTTTAGTGTTGAAGTTAAGCGCCTATTTGAGTGCTGAAGTTGGAATTGGAGTTAATTAAGGGATACGCGCCCATTGGAACGGCAGCAGAAAGGGAGAGAAGGACACCTAATTATATCAACACAAACAATGCAAAAATAATGGCCAAGGCTGCATGCTAGACTTAAATGAATGCATGTTTATGGAATCGGAGATGATATGTTCAAATTCCAAAGAATATTAATCTACAAATGGAAGAATGAATGTTATGAACCAACAACCAATGTCTCCCCATAGTTTCTGCCCCTATGTGTCCTAACTAATGACCTTGTTAGTCTGGAGTTCAGCTTTATATGCTGGAGACACAATTGGAGAAAGGGAGATGATCCCAATGCTGACTCTCAGCTGAGACTTTTTATCTTCTCTGGCTTTCTCTGACTGGTTTAAAACCTAGGCCTGGTTCATTGCAGCCAAAGATTCAGCAATTGAATCCAACTTTGGAAAATGAGAATGCTGGCGAAAGAGGATCACAGGGAAAATCAGATTGAGGCTCAATATAAATTCACACATGCTTTGCTGAGTGTGGAATACATTTCTGTTTATGTTAGTTCGTCTCTGCACATAGGAGCGAAGCAATGAACTAAAAGGAGGAAAAAATTAAACAAAGTTGAACTAACCACCATATTTTATTTACTGGAGTTGCCATAGTTACTAACTGCATGGATATAGACAAATACTGCATTGTGTTATGCAAGAGGAATGTGGTGGAAGGATTTTTTTTTTTTTGTTTTTGAGTTCAGTTTAAGACTTTTCTCTAACCTAGGCTGGAAAAACAATAAAAGTATGCAACATATATGAAAAGGGGTTGCTGTGGTGATCTACTGAAATAGCACATCCACGACAAGGAGCACAGTTGTAATGCACCATTATTTCTGTTCCTGGCCCACTGTTAGCTTATGCAATTCTTGCCATTCTCCCTCGACCTCTCTCATCAACGAGCCGGTTTTTCCCACAGGGCTGCCACTGACTGCGTGTTTTTTTGGTTTGTTGCACCATGCTTGGTGAACCCTAGACACTGTCGTGCGTGAAAAGCCCAGGAGAGTGGTCGTTTCTGAAATACTGGCCAGTGACGATCATGTCGCACTCAAAGTCGCTTAGGTCACTAATTTTGCCCATTCTAATGTTCAATCGAACAATAAAAGGACGCCTCGATGTCTGTCTGCCTGCTTTATATGGCAAGCCACGTGACTCAATGTATGCAGGAGCAATCCAGTTTTGTGAATGGGGTGGCATACCTAATAAACTGGCCACTGAGCAGTTTTGTCAATTTGTCGTTTTTTCTTGATTTAAAAAAACAACCAAAAAAAACAAAAAACTGTATTCATGTAAGTATGTTTGTTCTTTTTATTTCATTTATTCCCATCATTTAAATTGTGTATTCATGATTATCTCATCACTCATTCCGGCTTCATTTGTAATTGACAAAATTGAAAGCGAGAGGGAAATAAACGGTGGCGTCGGTTTTAGACCCACATCGCCTTGAAGTTAACACAGAGCCTTCTGCTTCTGCCCATCTGGGGAAAATAATGGACCACACAGCTGAGGTGTTGCTCACAGGAAGGATGTGTGGAACAGCAAGCAGGGGCAAGCGTCTGCGAGATGACTAATCCCTCAGATCACCCAGTCCTCTGTCAAAGGGGCGTGTCTCTCGTCTCGATGGTCGGCCCGTGAGAGCCAACCATTTCCCCAGACCCCGCTAGCTGAAAACCGATGGTCAATCAGGGACGGAGCAGCCCAACTGCAGGTGTGCCATCTTTGATCCGCACTGCATGTTTAAAATATTTTATGCAGCAATGGAAAGAGGAATGGAAGGGTCAGATGACAAGATGCAGATCATGGTGGATTATTTGTGGAAGTATTTCTTAAGGGAAAAGAGACACTTAATCGTTGGAGCGTCGTTTTAAAAATGATTTTTTTAAAATAACATCCTGTTGGGACTTGATCTCATGTGCGAGGAGCTCTCTTGAGAAATCTTGATACAGAAGGCGGAGGGGATCTCACACTAAAACCTAATAGAAACAATTAATCACTGTTGGGATGCCCCAAAAAAGAGAAACATTGTAATAATCGAAATTGCTATTTAAGAGAACTATAGAGAGAGAATACGAAAGAAGAGTGAGTGAGTGAGTGAGAGGTGGAGGGAGAGAGAGGATGAATTTCGAGGGTGGTTGGAAGAGAGGGAGGTCGGGAAGAGCAAATCTGGTGAAGAATAGTGCAGGAAAACACTACTGTGCCTCCCTGATAAGAGGCTCTCTCCATAATAGAATGGGGAGGCCTTGTCTATCAGCCCATTAGAGGCCATCCCTACAAGTTCCTGCCTTTCATTAAGGCCTGCCATGAATAGGGGACTGAATGGAAATCGCTACTTACCCCCCGATTACCGGACTGAAAGGTAGCTGTCACAGGATGGAAGGGGCTTGACAAAAACGGGGGTGGGGACCTGGCGCTGCAGAGCGAATGATTGTGGGCCTGTCACCGCAACTGGGAACGTGTTTCTCCAAGATTAAGCCAGGAGTACACATTTATTGAAGCCATTTAAAGGGAAAGTGGGGGAATTTGAGTGATGAGGGGGAGGGCAAAGAAAAGAAAGGAGAGGAGAGGAAAGAATGCAGATACAACGCAAGAAGAATGAGTCTGGAAGTAGGATGCCCACCCTGCTCCTTTAAGCGGGTAAATGGGTTGTTTTTCTTTCACTTTATTTATTTGGTTGTGGTTTCTGTTTCATGCCCAGGCATCAAAAAAAGGTCCACAAATCATTCTGCACGTCAAATGGCCTCCCTCCTGGAGTAGAATTTTCATGCTGTATTTTTCATTTTAAAGGGAAGCAGGCCTTCTGGCTTATTTGCTTATCAGAGTGTTGTTTCCTTTCAGGGAAGTACTCAATTAACTTCGGCCCTTTTTCAGCATCTACGCCGTTGGGTAGCTAGCTTTGCCAAAAGGCACGACAAACCTTTGTTTGGTCAAACTTTCCCACGTGACAATGTAAAGTGAATGTGGTGATATGTAAAAAGTGTCTGCAGCCTCCATGTGTCTTGCACATAACAAACTAACTATGTTTGACATCAAGGAGCTGATCAAGGGCCAGCCAGAATGTAAAACACAGCAAAAACCAGATCGCTCACTTGGAAAGAGAAATGGATTCCGTTCTACCCTTTGTGGATGACATTTGCTATCTCCTGATACATATATCCCCCTCCTTCCCTTGCCTGTCCGTCATGGACCAAGGTCAAGTCTCGGCTTCCTAATTCTGACGGGGACGGGAACAACAGCCGTCCCCACACACACAGCACCTGTTCAGAGCAACCCCCACCCCAGAGGCCATTAAAAGAACGGTGTGAATGACTTTATGGGTTCTATTATTAGTGTTTATGTGTTGCACTTTTTGGATACTAAGCTTTTGTGTCTCCTGTGCGTCGTTAAGACTGTGTGTCTAAGTGTTTAACTGTTTTTTTAAAACATGGTTTTGGCATCATTATTGGGTATTATATGCTTCATATACTTTTTTTAATGTGTATAGTACAGCACATTTTATCTTAGGACACTGCGGACAATTTACATACAATTCACTATTCACAAATGTTTTATAATGCTAGTGAGAGGATGGCTCACAGTTTAATTACATGATCTTTTAACAAGCATTTCTGAATAAATTCTTTCTGAATAAATATGTACTTCTATATAAAGTGATTTCTAAAAATATCAATCCTGACCAGACACATGTAGACAGGGCAGACTGGGAGGGGAGAGAGACAGGTGATGGAGAAATTCTAGTTATAAGCACAACCCTCGGAGTGAACAGACACACACATTATATGCTCTCTCTCGCGCAAACACGCACACACACACACACACCAAGGCCCACACCGTTGGCGATCACATTACCTCATACAGCATGAATTCCAGAGGCGCGAAACACGATACGCACACAATTGTTATTTTAAATCGCCGTCTGGGAAAGTGGCCTATGTGGGTACGAAGAGTCACTCATCCGAGGGTTCCGTTGGTTGTGGTGAAGGAGGCCAACGGGAGGGATAGGTAACTAACAACTTACTTCCTTCCCCCTTTATCACAACCACATCTTATCTTTTTTTATCGCTTCCAGAGTAGTTTATTTTAGTCAGCAACACCATCAACTACCTTTTTCTGTAGTTGATGGTGTTAAGGATTTTAGGACATTAAGGTCTTTGCTCCAGAGATTCTTTGCTCCAGGTAATCTCTCGTTCAAAAAGTTGTTCAAATGGCTGTATTGAAAAAATATTGTTGCTACTGACTAAAACTTTTGCAGTGAGTACTACAAGATGCGCTGTGACAATAAAGCATTTGTATTAATTTCAGTTGTAAAGTGACGCGCGCGTTTGCTGCCATTTCGGCTCTGCTCTTTCACTGCTCTGTGAGAGAGTGTATTCCTGCTATTCCTCAGGTGGGGCCTGCGAGTAGAATTGGGGATTATCTTGTTGGAGCAGATCTGGAGAGGGCCCTGGAATTCGGAAACCACTTATCAACGGAGCGTCTGAAAACAGTTCCCAACATGTTTACTGTTCAGAACAAGTTTAACCATGGTGTGCAAGGACTCAACCACACACACACATCCTTGCAAATACAAATAAACCTGTACATCACAGCACATCCTCTTCCATACTTCCATGCACAGAACCATACATACCCGACAAAATAAAAAACACACCAAGCATACACCCGCCCAAGCTCAGATTGAGCACAATGAGCACATGTGTCCGCTGATTCAAATTCCATCCCGATTGTGACTGGGAGAGCACAGTTGCAGCTCGAAACTGGCAGCACGTTGGCTGGGCTGGGTTGGGTTAAATCCGCAGTGGCAGTTCCAAATTTGTAAGAATGAAAATGCATTTAATCCTATGGGTTGTGTTTCTCAATCAATTCAATCTAAAACGTTTCAAACCATAAAGCAAACAAAGTCCAAGGATGTTAAATTAGTCAGTTAATTTAACAAGTCTCACATTCAGGAAAAAAGACAAGAAGTGGAAACCTGACTTTCTTGTTTTCAGGCCCTTGTGGCCAGGAGCTCCCGGCTCACACATTTTTCTGTAATGACGGATAACAGCTAACGTGAGAACAAACATGCAGTCTCTTGACCAGGGAAAGAAGGCTTATGACAGAACCACCTGTCAGATTCCACTTACTACATGCTTGAACTCAAGGCCAACACATTTCTCCCCTTTGTAGCAGGCACACTGTAAGCAATGGGTATACAATATATACAGTCGGTCGATCAAAAACATTTTGTTGATTATGTATTTGCCACTAGTTTATTAATCTACTGATTAATAGGATTTGTTACAGTGTTTGTTACATTCAATACAGACGTCAATGCGTAGTACTAATATTGGGAACTTAACTGCTAAAACTGTATACATAAGCTGTATTAATTATAGGCTACGACAATTCAGCTAAATGCATTTAATGTGTCACTACAATCTTCACAGGATCACAGTGGTACAAGAGATTCAACAGATTTATTTTCACTTTCATTAGCTGCAGACAATAGAACAGAACATCGAATGTATCTGTATGGTGTTCCACCTCAATGAACCCAAATGACATTAGCCCCCCAAAAATGCACTTTTTTGCAAAGAGAGAGGTCACCTGTACTACGCTTGAAACGTAATCGTTAATATTTCAAAAAGCATATTTTTTATGTGTGCTACTATGTTTGCTAGCTAGCTAGCGAACATAGTCAACAAACAATTAGTATTGGCTTTGGTTTTGAACATACAACCTGCTGATGTGTGTGATGTGCCCAAGCTAAATTAAGCTAGCAAAAAACCGTTTGTAAACCACAATTTGGACTTGATTAGCGGATTTGACCAACCTAAAGGTGCATGCGCCCCCTACTGTCTTAGAGTGGATATGCTAGCTTGATTAATGTCAGTTGTCCAAAGTTGTTTTATGTGTTTTTTTTTTTTTTTTTAAATTTAAAAACAATACAATAAGATGAAAACTTGATACATTTTTAAAATGTATTCATCATCTATTAAACCATTAGTTGATTAATATAGTCGACCAATCAACTAACTGATCCAGCCCTGAGTTGCACATTTCGGCCTTGTCGAAAATGACAATATCCAGTCTGGGGAAGGGACCTCCTATTTAAAGAGATTATTGCATTGAACCAAGTGGAAATGCATAAGGGGCTATATGAATGACTAAAACAGATAAAACAATGACAACAGCAAAAATAAAACCGAGGAATGAAACAAGGATGGGTAAGAATGGCCCGGCCTAGAGCCGCATTGAGGTGTCGAAAAGGTTTAAACGCTCAGTGCTCTTTTTTCTACACTGACGGTGCACTCACTGTCGTCTTCACTAATTTTAATAGTGCTCCTGTCACCATGCAATTACTGTCAATATCCATCATGTTTAAATCACATTGATTTTTGTTTTTTAATCCTAGAAATGATAGGAATTGAACATTAAATATTCTCTGCAGACAAATACCATGTAGAGTGTATGGTAAATCTTGGCATGTCGAATTGGAATGGCCCTTCATGTGAGATACACAAAGGACATTCTAACAGTCAACATTCCTACAGTCTGGCTGCCCCTGGCACAGTTAAATATATGATATGCATTGTTTTTCAAATTTCACAAGAGATTTTCATATTTCCTGAATTTGCCTTCGCTTTTTTATTTTTTTCAGAAAGTACTATTTTTCCCAAATACTGATTTTGTTTTCCTTTAAAGTCGATTGATAACAATACCATTGAGTGATACAAACTCAGGCTTCCAAATTAATTATTCTGGCGAGAACCCATTGTCAGTTAATTTCTCTCTTTATTATTTAAATTAATCCAGTTTATTTACTTCACATACTGCCAAAACATGCCATACAATTTCAGGTTTAGTTCATGAGTAAAGCAAACCTCCACAGTATATAAACTATTTATTATTATTTATTACTCCTTTTCATAAATTTATGTTGACATTTTTCTTATTTGTTGTTGCTGTTAAACCTGAAAATCTGAGGAAAACCAATGAGTGGGAACCATGGCAACAAACAAATCTACAATCAGTCGCTGCAGCGAGGACCCAGCATGTTGACTTCAATGACCTTTGCCCTTTGCTCTATGCTCTATGCTCACTGGGGCTTGGCCAATCTGGTCCAGGTAGTCAAACAGACCCGGTCAAAGCTATTGCAAAATAGCTCCATGCTGCTGCTGCTAATACCCCTCGTCCACTCACCCCACACCTTCCTGCCGTCGGTTTCTTCACTTGTTGACCCTTCGGACGCCTTTTGCCGCAGTGAGAAATTGCCATCGATCGTCTTAGGCTTGCCGGGGCTAATTGTCCGATAGATAACCATAAGTTAGGATTCCACAATCAGGGAAGGCTTGCATTGATAATGCTGCCAAAGCAGGGAGGGGAAAATAAAAGCCCAGCGGGATTCTGTCGACTGTAAGCAAATCGTCTGAACTGCTGAGGATCTGCGAACGCAGAGTGATGATTGCCATTAACACTCGAGCGTAAGAGAACTTCAGTGGCGATGCTTGTGTTCAGCCCCCTACCGAGGCCAGCACCAGAAGGCTGATCCGTGTCGCTCATTAAACTGCATGCAGAAAGATTCATTCAAAAGATAAATAAGTAACTGGAGATGTTTCCGACAAGTTCAGAGCCCGTGAAAAAAAAAAAAAGAGGGAGAACAGAGATGCCATCCTCCCGACGAGACTTGCCCCCAGCTGTTTGAGTGTGAGACTGCATTAAGTGTGAAAGTGAACGAGAGTTTTGCACAGGGAATTGTCATTTCGTAAGTGACGGTAACAAATGCATTCTTTATTAAATTTCTCCACTGCATCTCTTCATCCCTCTGTTGGAACTATTCAATAATCTCACAAAGTTCTGAAACACTTCCTCAGATGCTTCGTTTCAGTGCCCTGTTGGATACCTCCTTTTGATTATTTGTCTGAATTATTTTAATCTGTATGTTTATTTCTGCCAAATGCAGGTAGACAAATTTGCATTGATTGTGAAATCTGCTACTGCTTGGAACCATCATGATTATCAAAGTCGGCACAGTAACCTATGCACACTTTATAAAAGTAATGTTGTCTCTAATGACTGTATTTACATAGTTACTGCGTACATACACGTGAACTGATAGTGGTTATATGTGTACTTAATGAGTGACACTTAAATGGTGATTGTATCTGATCATTACTGTAGATCACTAAATCATTCATTTAGTGTGACAAATTTTTCACAATTTCACAATTGCTAAATATAAAATCAAACACTCTGACAGATGGGTACATCCAATAATAGTTATTGCACCACAGATAAAATAGGTGACACTGCAGTTTCATAAAATGATTTTTCTGATACAATGATGTACTCACATGAATCACAGGGCCTCAAAACCAGTTTAATGAATGTAAAAATGCGTAGAAACTGGGCGAGAGTGAAAAACTGCTACATACCTTTAATTACATGAGCCCCAATTTTGACTGAGTCAAGGGTTCAAAGGATACATGACAACGGAGGAATTATTTCAGACATAAAGAGGTGACAAACATCTGTTTTCATCATCATTATGAGGTGGGTATTGAGGTGATCCAAGTGAGTGTCTTGGCTGTTGATCAAAGATACTTCTACCGCCGTGATTTATTCTTCAAGAAATCATCTTTTACCTCTTGGATGATGCAGAGCTCGGGCAGGCAGCCAAGATTTGCTCTTTAATTGCTGTGGGTAATCTGGTCACCTTCAAAGACGTCTGAAAGGGCAAAGCACTATTAGCTTTTTATGGAGAGCTTGAACACTCAATGGGCCGGTGAACATGCAGAGGGCACTTTGCCTAAATTGGTAAAAGTTGAAAACCACATAATAACAACTAAGTTGGTTTGATTCTATGCTGTGCCAATGCTACCAGTGTTCGGTGGAGTAGTTTCTCCACTGAAAAGACTCCTAAAAAGGATGATGGCCTGTGATCCAAATGCAGTGTCAACAACCATGGATCCTACTGAGTAATGTTCAAGAACCACACTACCCATGTGCCTACATTACCCCCTCCCCGTGCAGGCAGTTATTCAACGCTACACACACTTAAGGCGATCTGATCTAAACAGTGCTGCACTTTAATCCTCAATCTGACTCTGGGTCAGATATATAAGGAAATATATGTGGCTTGCTTTCCTTTCTCTTTTGTGTTTTACTTGTTTACATGACTAGCTGTTTTTGTTTTTTTTGTCCACACAAATAGCTTGGGAATGTGTCCGCTTACTTCAGGAGGGTTTCAGACAGGCTGTGTGCAGGCCAGATGTTGGGAATAGTCATGCTTTGAGGGGGTGAGAGGAAAGGGACAGATGAAGGAAGATGTCTGTTCACAATTACTCACGACTTTCTTGTGAGCAGTTAGAGCAGACAAACGTGAGGGCAATGGTGAGGGGAAGCCATGAATGCCAAGTAGAGGGGAATGCTTTCCTCTACGCTAGAAGAGGGAAGAGGTAGAAAGACTACGGATAAAAACAGTAGCTTTGCACATATTGTCGACCAGAAAATGCAGTGAAACATGCTGGTCCAATAGGCATATAGCTTGAAAGGAGATCACGCCTTAAATTTAAATTAATGCGATTTATTATTTCTTAATGAAGGTGCAACGGTCCTATTTACCCAGTACACATGCATACATTTTTCAAAGCCTTGTTTTTGAAAACATAAGGGGATAGCAACCGTTTCCAGTGTTAATATTTGAAGCTCCTCAGCTACACTCTTCAGCCATACACTTGATACTTATGTAAGAGCAGAAACTGTCCATTAATTTTGTTTTTTAAGTGATGATTGAAATTCAGTTGTGCATCATTTATGGAAAAACAAAACAAATTGACATGTATCATGTGCATTTTAACTGGGTTTCTTACAAGTAGGCGTACTGTTGCATATATTACATAAATTGTTTGTCTCTGGGATAGATGATAGGGTAGAAACCAGATTAATGATTTACAGAGCTTGGCACAGTTACTGGCATTGTTATTCTGAGACTGGCAGGTGAGGGTCGATTAAAAAGTTACTTTAGCACACTCTGAAAAATGTGTACACATGATTACATTTCATACCTACTCTCTTTACAATGCACTTTTTCAATGAATGCATTTAAGACTTACCCTTTAAAAAAACAAATGTCATTGCAATCTCTCCCAAAGGTCAGTTGCAGCTATTATTAAAATACATTATATAGTCTTTTAAGAAGCTTTGTGAATTTGCAGGAATTTTCAGGGAGTAACGAATATGAAAAGTAGTATATGAAACTAGAATATCTATATATATAAACTAGAAACTACAAGTTGAAACTAGAATGGGTGTCTAGTCGACGATAACAACAGGTGTTTTGGACATTTGCAGATTTCGATATTTTCAGGTAAATATTTTGCATTATTTTGTCTCTGTAAAGTTGGAGAAATAGAAGTAAAAGGAGGGTATCACTGTAAATGGAAGATTTTGTACAAGGAGTTAAGATTTATGTGCAGTACAGTGCACATAAAGAAGCTCCTTTCAATCAACAACTTCCTGCATGTGTTCTAGACATTACGGATATTTTTGTGACAGGTTTTGTTTTTGGCCGACTTGCAAAAAACATGTGAAATTTAGCAGTAAATACATTTTTCATTTGCATATTCTTAGTGGATGAAAATCTCTTCATGAGAAAACTGCCTTTCCGATGAACACTGCACTGTGATAGCATGTGGGGAACGACGCTTAGTTTGTAACAAAATCAACTGGCAAGCATAGAGAGGCAGAAAACCTGGCTTTGTAACCTTTTTTACTTTCCGCTGTCGTTCACAGGGAGTAAAAGTGATATGAGGGTGGGAGGAAGGGAGTCAGGTGCCAGGGATAGGAAGACAAAACTTTGATGTGTACATTCAGTTATACATTTTTAAACACAGGTTTTATACCTTCTCCCCATTCTGGAACAACTGACTTGATTTCATAATACAGACATTCAATACGGAAACATTTCAAAGAGGAAGTGGCGATTTGACACACACACACACACACACACACACACACTCACACACAAAAACGTACGTAGAATTCCGTTATGAACAAACAAGACACACACACACACACTTATATATACATGTATATGGGAAATTCAAACCAGGGGACTTCCTGATCAATCAGTAGCAATATTAGATTTAAGCTCATTAGGTTTCAATGGCCCTTTAAATTCCTATGTCCGCAGACTCTCTCCATTAGGCCTGTATAGAATTACAAAAGATTAAAAGCACTTTTCTGCTCTTTCCCACTAAAACATTACTGAAATTCGGCATGGTTCCCTTATTTTGAAACACTTTATCTTGCTCCAAAAAAAAAAGAGGGAGGGAAAGCTTGGCAAATAGACGAATCGATGCAGGGCAAATGGTTCAGGTTTAGTTCCGTAATAGGGCTTATTTCTTTGGAAGTTAAGACTGTGGGTCCTGGGCCTAAGAATTTAATCAAACTTATCAAAGGCTTTGATCCGCAGGGTCTCGCATTGCAGGCCTGCCTCCATGTCTGCCCGCATTTGAAACAATAAGCCTGTGTCCAATCGCAATGATCTTCTCACCGCGACCTCTGACCCTATGAGGGGAGGAAGAGATGAGGGTTCGTTTTTTTGAGGGGAACGTGAAGGTTGGAGTGACTCCCAACTACCAAAGAGATTTTTGACTTGATTCTAAACACTAAGAAATTCCCCACATGTGCAAATGATTATGTTTCGTGATGGATTCTTGCGCTGAAGAAACACACGCACACACAGACACTCTTAGCAAAATGAAATCTCTGGCAGGTACAACCAGCTCCTTTTTCCTCTCTGATCTTCAGCCTCAGCTGGGCTTTATTCTGTGAACTGTCATGGGGTAACAGATAGCTAAAGTACTACTAGGCCTAAGAAATGTTGATTATAGAAACTAAAATTCCAGACTGCTCCCAGACTGTGCTTGCTGTCTCAATCGAAGCGCTGCTCTAAAGGCAGTATATATAATACAAAACAACTTTGATTTTGAAATGTACATCTGTCATGTGAACAAAGAAAGCATTTTTTTGTCCTCTGACTATTATTATTATTATTATTATTATTATTATTATTATTATTATACTTTTTTTTTGGAGTATGACAATAAAGTATGGTGAGATAAAGATGTATGCCGGCATGGGGCAGTTTTCCATGGAACTCTAAAGTCTTTCCTGCTGCCTCCCCGCAGCATTAAATCAAGTAATGCCTGGTTTGAGCTATTCATTAAGTGCCAGTTAATTAAGTCAAGCAATTATTGAGGTTTGGGAGACCTGTCAAAGTGAACACTCGCTTGACTCTTTTTGTGACTGTAACCTCCA
>JAOVYW010003495.1:25422-46523 GCA_025775045.1 Hiodon tergisus | reverse complement strand
AGCTCTTTAGAACGACCCATTCTTTCACAAATGTTTGTAAAGGCAGACTACATGGCTAGGTGCTTGATTTTATACACTTGTGGCAATGGGACTGAATGAAACACCTGAATTCAATGATTAAGATGTGGGTGTGGCCAAATACTTTTGCCCATATAGTGTATATGTAAAACCTTTTTAAAATGGTCACATTTATTTGTTGGTTTTATTTACAAATGTTTCAAACTGTATTATGTGAGATCATTTACATGTATGTATTTGTTTATTTAAACATATTTTACATTTAATAAATGTTTATATAATTTATATATGTTTCAAACATTTACAAATCTGTGAAACATATGCAAATTGCCTCATATTGTAGAAATGACTAACTAGAGGCATTCTCCATTGCTAATTTCTAATTCTTAGCAGTTTCCCACGGACAGGTTTGGAACCATCTCCAGGACAACAGAAAGCACAAGGTTTTTTCAGTTTTTGTAACGCTCTATAACCCAAACAATGTGCTTTATTTCTTAGTTTTTAGCAATAAACTAACTTTCTATGTACATTCTACCATAATGGTAACGGAGAGAGAGGTTGAAGGATCACTTCTTGGAACTGTTAAGTTGTTTATTGTTAGTGTTTGGTGGCTAACAAATTCATCAAGCAGTCAGCTTTGAGGCGCAAAAACATTAAGACTAATTAAGTCATTAAAAAATGCAGCATGCATGAGTCGTGGTCGACCTGAAGGCAGATGCTTAGGACACTTTACACAGTGTGGAAAGTCTTCTCGGCCATCGTATTTAAAACAGTTAAGTATGATGCTAAATCGGTCAAGAAAAACATAGGGGGGACATCTTTGAATGTTGATGTTGAAACTGACATTGATGCATTGAAGCTTGCTACAGAAACATCAAAGTACCATCAGTACAATGTTGAGTTTTTAGAACAATGAAGCTCATTCGGCATCTAGAATGTTAAAGCTTCATTGACGTCGAGAGCAATGAAGCTCAATACGCATCAATAACGGCAATAACGCCGAAGCACGGCAACCACTTAGCCTCGTTGACATCAAGGTTGGTGCAATGCGTCAAAGTACAGCTTATCATCGGGATTGTGAGTACCAAAGTGAGCACACCTACCGCTGTGGGCATGTAAAACAGACAGAGACAGAGCCCTGCACACCAGTTTAATAATTAGATCCAGCTAGAGACAAATCAGAATAACAGTGACACAACTGTGGCCACTGTATTGACTTCTTTGTGGAAAGCAACACAAGGAAGAAACTTGCTTTCTAGAACATGGGAAAGACAATTAGGTGAGTTGCTGGGTTCCGCAGGCACATAAGACTAAGAAGGGGTTAAATAACTAAACCTAGTATTTGATATGCAGTCTCAAGATAGTTCTCCTATTGAAATCAAGCGACGACACATAAGCCACCATATTCTACAGGTTTTTCTATCAAAAACATACATAATTGGCAAAAATAGGTTGCAAATACCAAGTGCTCGAACTTTCAACCATCGAACTGGGATTTTTGACACACATAAATATTCCGATTTCTGGTGTTCTTAACGAGAGATAACCCATTTGTATTGGTTCATATTTCTTATTAGATAGAGAACTAGAAAGCGGGCGTTCCATGCCATGCAGCCAGGCAAGCCTTTGTACGTGATTTTTTTGGTGGTTTTTGTGTTTTAGTTGGTGCTATTAAAAGTTGACTACTTATGCTCGTTGTTTTTACGTTAGATTTTATTTTTTTTAAACCCTTTATTGGGACCTCTGTCTTGCCATGCCTTTGCGTCCTAGGACCAAGCCCTGTCAAGCCCTTGACCACTTGACCAAAATCCCTGAATGTGATGATATATTAAATGTTTTAGGTGCTGGGCATTTACAAAATACAATGCCTCCTACTTTCAACCCATGTGGATGCTGGTCAATAAAATGTGAGGAATCATTGTCACTTCACGAAATAAGCTTTTCGTTGAGATACTGCAGAATGTTTTGATTCTATGCTTAGATCCTCCTGACATTTGCTTTTACGGTGTTCTGTGTATTTATGCTTTCATGATACAAAAGAGTGATGTTAAAGGGGTTTGTGTCAGGTCAAGCATTGAACCAATTATAAAACAGTGAAATCTCCTGGAGGTAAAAATACAAAAGGCAAATATGCCCATGGTGGGGAAAAGGGGCATTTGTTAGGTCAAATATGGCTCTATAAGCTAACTATAGAGCTCCCCCCCCCCCCCTCAGCAGAGTCATCTGTGACCTCAGCTTCAAGAGCCACTGCACATGGACTTCTCTACAAAGCAAATTCAGAGGCATTGAGTTAAAGCATTCAAATTAAAAACTGATATAGGAAATACTGAGAGTGAAATTTCTAGAACAAAGTGACCACTGAATCTGTAGTTGATATCGATAAATATATATGGCTGGAGTCATGCCTTACTCCTGACCTTTCAATAGGAACGAACAAAACTGGAAGAAGGTACCAAAAAAGATATGTCCAAGCTGGTTACTTTTTGATTGACAGAAAGTTAAATTAAATGTTAAAATGTATTTACTTTTGTAATAATGTTACATATCTGAGGCCTGATTTGAAAGAGCTTCACTCTGACACTGCAACATAAAGTGTGGAAATAATTGGCGTACACTTTCCATTTTTGCATATGGTGTCCAGGTAATTGAATCATTCTGTTAATGAAACTAAAAGGTGACTGATCCACATGTACTTACCTACAGGTAAAATTTCATGGAAACCATAGTAACAACAGAGAAGGGTAATGAGGACCACACAAAACAAAAACTTTAAGCATGCTGCTGCCATCAAATAACGACTCTGAGTGATTTAGTAGACCAGATGTAAATAATAATGACAGCCACCCTAAATGCTGTCTAGTGCAACTACTCCATGTGTTAGTTGAATTGCACATCCCTGGTGGTGAATAACAGCAGGTTGACATGGCACAGGTGTGACCAATGTGAGTTGGTTGATACAAAATGCAACCCTCCTTTTAGGAGTTCTGTGAAGCCCATACCTTGTCAGTGAAGGGGACCCAGAGAAACAGACAGAAAAGGCAAAAAAAACTGATCACAAATAAACAAACTCATGGTTCGAGTGCCCAGAGACGAGAGGGAAAAGCTCATAGGCATAAATAAATAAATAAAAGTGAAGGATGGAGCCTTGGAAGGGGAGTGAGGCAACACATCATGTTGACAGCTGCACATTATCGGTGAAAGCTTTTGACAGATCCAATTATAAAGGCATGTCTCCCTGCTTCGACTGACGATGTTCATCTTTCCTCGCCTGCCCCCGCCCCCCCCAATGACGCGGTCAGCCTGAGTTTCTTGTCTCTTCCAGATGCCTGCCTTGTTGGTAAACAGAGCGAGCCAATTCTGCCGAGCTAGCTGACTGACAGGAAGAGTTCATCATCAAGTCAAGCCTGGGTTATTAATTGAGGCCCTGGTGTATACCACCAGGAAAATCAGATATTTATGCTCATGTTTCACACCATACCAGAGCTTCGGCTGTGTGGCGACCTGAAAATGGACAGTGTGGTAAGCAGAAGAAGCTTTAAGCCAGCTTACCCACAAATCATCTCATCCAGCCTGTTCATCCGCTATGTGGGGATGAATACACATCTGTAGAGCAGATTGACACTTTTCAGGCTTAACAGGCGGCTGCACTCCAAAAAACCATACTGATAATCAACATTAAGTAGTATGCTTTCATGTATAGACTTAGTTATTCATACACTGTGTCACCATTTAACACTAACATTCCATTTGCAAAAATCAAAAATATTAAGAGATATAAAATGTATGTATTTAAAAAAAAAAAATTATACTGATAGGTAACAGCTTTGCTTATGACGGTTTCAGACATTGGATCATGCCTGGTCCAGAAGCGGTTGGAAACAGGAAGACAGAGCGCCAGTTTCTGGCCTTCATTGTGCATATTAACAATTATTAACACAATTAAAGAATATTAAAATATTAAAATACCCTTTTGGTATTTCAGCTTTTATAAAACTGAAATAACAGCAACTAAACACTCAATGTAACAACTCAATAAGAACTTCCCAACTTAGAACAGGATGAGAAAAAAAATGACAGCTCTGCGGTCTGTCTTTTAAAGTTTTTAATTGGAAACACTGGAAATTGGGGTGCGGTCTGTCTTATCAAGAGAACCTGGGCTGGGCAGTGGGCGTGTCTCCAGGACTGCTTTCTGATTCAGGCCTACATTTGGGCATGTATTCAATTAATGTCTTTTCTATGAATAACCTCCCTCCATTTCAGTATTGAAGCTATTTGTGAATAAAAACAAAAAACAAATTATTTCTTATGTTTACAGTCCAAGAAAAGGACCAGTATATTTTAAATAAGCCATGCTTAAAGATTTTTGGGAATAACAAAACCACATCCCCACCCTTTACTGCCCCCCAACCGACCACAGCAGATTTTTCCCTTTATTTCATTTCCATTTTAGTCTTTGCAAGTCCTATGGTTTCTGGTCTATCTATAATGGGATCAAATGATAGGTTTTGTGTTTATGGGGTGGAGGGAATTCAATAACTTTCTGCCCTGTTCTCTTTCCCTCTTTCTGGAGCAGGCAACATTCCCTCTAAATAGTAAAGCCTACTTTTAGAGGATTTCTTTTTTAGAAATTTGTTTAAATATTAAGAGCAAAGTGCCTTAATTAGCTAGAATTGATGAAGAGGCTAAATTACTGTTTTACTTTCAACTAGACTGTTGTATAACTTGCAATTAAGGAATGCTTCATGACACATTGATAAAAGCATGAAAAAGATGAGATTTGATATTTACACAAAAATGAATATCTCTGTAATAACATAGCTCTACTCTGAACAAGTCCATAGAAATCCATTGTTCACTCCCATTGAGTAACTTGATCTGTCCATTATTTTCCACACATGCTCCCATTGTGTTCATTGTTGCCTAACTCTTGGAAAGCATGAGTACTTGCAAAACGCCATATCCGATACTATACATAAATTAAACAAATATATGATCAGAAAATTAAGTCTAAATATAGATGAATCACAGTGATGCCAATGGGAGACAGCAGTTCCCCTTCCAAACTTTCAGTAATGTCAGGAAATAAAAAATTATACTCTCACAGTTGTGGCCACTGTCCGTGAAGTTACCGGCAACTGTGTTTTTGGGAAAATACCATACTGAATCATGCCAGGAAAGATTAAGATTAAAAAATACTTTGTTCCACTGTGTGTACAAAACCTTTATTGGGAAGTCCAGAAGGTTGTATGTCCAGAATTTGGGAAAGGCCTGCTACAGAGATGAAAGGACAAAGGCACCGTTTACTTCAGTCATTCTGGACATTGGTGCTTGCTAAGAAACAAAACAATGAAGAGTATACAGAGAGTACTGAAGGCATTCCTCTGGTCCCTGTTTACCTTCATTAAGACAGGAAGTGGGCAGGACCAAAGACAGGCATATGTAACAGCTTCAGGCTTTTCCACCCGCAATGCCCTCTTTCCACTAACCATCTGTGCTTCAGTGAACCGGTTCTTCCATGGCATAACTGAATTGGCTAATTTATTTCTAAGAAAGAGGAAAAACATGCTGTTTTTTTGTGTTAATATTGCTTTTTTCAAGGCAACAGGGGAGACCTTAATACAGTTTGCCATTAATTGACTTCTCAGGGGAATCTGGGGCAGACTTGATCAGAACAAAACAGACGGATTGGCTACATCTATGATCTCAATATTTTCTTATCCACTTGCAACTTGTCCCACAAAACACTAAAGATGGTGTGTATGAGGCATAATAATTTGTGCTATGAGTCCTTCTGTGGCAATGTCATAATGGCACATCTGTGGTTCAAAAGTGATTGGATTAATTCTAACCTTTCTTAATTTTCAATAAATATAAATACGGAATATGACAGAAAGCAAAACCGGTGGAGTGCAGGGTGCAGGGTGATTGTAAAACTTGATCGCGTCTGTCAGTGACAGAAAAGACTGGGAAAAGTTTGTGTTAACCGGCGCTGGTCCCCCATGCCAAGCTGCTTTTATTCACAAATGCTGTCTGGCACTGCTCTGTCCATTGGGCCCCCCTTTTGGGGGAGATCAGTCAATGTCCAGCAAGGTACTGAGGACAGACCACCAATGGCTCATATGCCACTTGCAGGTATTTAATGTATGCTGTATATCTGTGATAATCTGGAAGGTAGCTGGTGTCCCATGCAAACCCTATGGCAAAGTAACAAATTGGTACAAACCTATTGGAGTGGATAAGGCCGACTTTTGCTTGGATAAAAGCAACAGGGATTTCTGGAATAGCCCACGGTTAGTGTGTGATTCCAGGCTCGAGGTCAATTTGGAGATCCGTCTTACATGTTTGCAAAAGGCACCTGAATTTTTTTTTTTGGGAAAAAAAATACATGTGCAATTTCACCTTCTCAGTTTGTGTTCATGCTGCTGTTTGCTTTTGCCTTGTTTTGTCAGAGGGGTCTTCTAATGTAGGCAAAAGATAAATAACTTTCAAGGCACGCTGAAGGCTTTTTAGTTTATTGCAGCATTGGCGACTAAAAAAAAGCTGGTTACATCACATTTTAGTTCTTTGCAGACACTTACCCAAAGCAACTTTCAGAGTTTACAATTTCTGCATTCATTCATTTATACAGCTGAATATTTTATCGAAGCAATTCAGGTTAAGTACCTTACTCAAGGGTACAACAGTTGAGGGGGATTGAACTAGCAACCTTAGGGTTACAAGCCTGTCACCTTTACCACTACACTAATTTACTTTAATTTGTTAATTTAGTAGCAAACTGCTGAAAAACTCATAATCCCATGTTACAAATGAAGTTACAATGACCGAAACTCCACAAAAACACAATTGTAAATTTGGATATTATTATTATCATATTATTATTTATCAAACACTGGAAAAATTTCCACTTGAATGTTTAGTGACAACGCAGGTTACTCACCTACTTGGAACAACACCAATATTGGCCAACAAAGGGATGTCTAATTCACTATGCCAAGCCACTGCTTACAAAATAACATGCTTAATCATCACCTCAGTAAAAAATTATTTTACAAAATCTCAATGTCTCTTTTAATAAGGGGCTGTGTACATAGAGCTCTAAAATGAAATTCTTGAACATGCTTATCAAACCACAGGAGTTATTATCATAAATATAGGAGGAAACGATCTACTAAATCTGGTTAGTGTAGCAATTTTTCACCCAAGTTTGGAAATAGGTAATGGAAACTGAAGCTAGAGGAAATGACAGCTTTGAAAGTTGTATTCTTTTCTTCTCATTTTATGACATTGTTATGAGTCATAACAAGTCAGTCACAAAATAAAACCAATGGAAAAAACAATGGTGTAAAAACTTTGTTGAAGTCTTCAGTCTTCTTGAAGATGTAGACTGTTAAGGCCATGCTGAAAGAAATAAGAAAGGAAATGTAACTGTATCAAAGGTTTCGGCATCAAAGGTTTCAGAGCAAAGTACACCTGTGGGAATGATCTTCAAATAGGGCAGAGTAGCCAGAAGTCAGAGTGGCTCCTGATGAAAAGTACAGTGGGAGGAGGCAACGACAACTGGCGGAAGAGTTAGACCTGTTGGCCTTGTCACACACAGGGTCTGAACCACTTGAATTTATTTAAATTTTTCATTTAAGAGACAGGTCTTATCCTTAGCCACCTACACAGAAAATCAAGGCAATATGTGGAAAATAACAGTACAATAGCAGTAGCCCCTGTAAAGAAGCATCAGGATAATTATTTTCATGAAGCAAGAGGGAAAATGCAAACATATGGCATAGAAAAGAGCAATATAACAACATCACATATGTAGAAACAAATTCACTCCAAGCAACAATAACAGGAGTAATTCATTTTCAAAGCAAGGTATTAATCAAGCATCATTCACAGAATTCATCTTTCCCTACTTTCTCACCTTCATATCCTGTGTTACCTGAACAGGGCTCATACCTGCAACCACCATACCTCTGCAAAACCTCTAGAAAAAAGGTAAAATTAACTTGTATTCAACAGGCAGTGGGAAAAAAAAGTCCCACCTCAACTCTTTTGGTAATGTGGTTTAGTATGAGGCCCCTTGTTCCACTTATACAAAATACAATTGTGAAGCACCCCACACTCCATTTAAAAACAGTATGACACCTAGTAGCATTGTAACATCTAGCAGCGCAAACAAATTAATGTCTGCGTTAAGGACAGATTAATTACACTACGACTTTATAAATCAGGTAAAGGACCTGGAAAACCAAGGTTCAGCTTCTGCTACCTAAATATACCTGGAGAAAAAAGAGACCTAAGAGACAGTCAGACAACTTAGCATCCAGACTTAACGTCCAGACCCCCAAACTTGCCACATACAGTATATACCCCATGCTCCCTCCAGCCCATGCAGGTAACCGAACGGGATGCAGAATTTCTCATTTATCACTTTGTAACTTAATCTAAAGCTGTTCTGAACATCTGATTGCCAAGGGAGATTAAAGGGAAGATTAAAATAGTAAATTCAAATTGTCTCGAGGGAGGAGAGGGGGGGAAATAGGCCGAGCAAATCTCCATCTACGCACATTCCCACTCCCTACAATAAGTCATTAAATTTCACATAGAGCATACATTTACACACGCACACTAACTCGAAGCCACCACTCTTCTCAAAAATTTTATTATACTTAGAGAAGAAAATCTTCACAAAAATCTAACAGTAAGGAAGTATCAACTAGTACAAAGACACTAGATTGGCTTAGTTGGCAAAGTACTTGGATTTCATATGTTTGAATCCAGTTTATGTCATTTGCCGATTGTGACTGATTGTGAGTGGTGCCTGGACTGGGCAGGGCTTCGCTCGGCTTGTTATTAACCAACATTTCCTATCAGCGCCCTGGGTGTCTGCAGGCTGGCAGTGACGTTGAGAGGGACATGCCAATCCTCCAATCAACCTTAAACCTCTTGTGTGGGCTGTATGGCCTGCAGAGTGTGAAAGAGACAGGTTGTTAGAAGGCGAGAAGGACTGGAGAAAACTAGTCATAATTCTTCAACCTCCCTGCGTGTGGTGGTAGGATTTGTTGCACTTTGATACTAAGATGTAATAACAAAATTTGCAATTCCATTTTTTAAAGGAAAGATAAATGGTAAATCAAAGATGCAAGTTATATTGCAAGATAATGTTTCCCAAAACAACCCAAATCAGAAACTCCCAAAATATTAACACATTGTCATTCCAGCCAATAATAAATAAGCAGATAATTAGTTTTCTCCAGGAATAACTCCAGGAGTGCAGTAAAACTAGGGAGAAATGTTGTCAAGGACCAGTTGAGCTTTCACACAAAAGCACCTGTTGGAAGTCCACAAATATAGGTCATATCTCTGTGTCTCCATCACCAAATATAAACCCTTCACTGCTGTCAGAGGAAAAATGCTAGTTTTCCCAAGCCAGTCAGGAATCCAACTTCAAAAGCTACAGCGAGAACTCCAGAATGAAGCAAAATCAAAAAGAAGCAATTAAGAAAACTTGTTGGAAGTGAATCTGTTTTATTCAGATTAGGTTTCTAATCTGCTGCAAGGTCTCTGTGGTCCATTTTGCGAGTGAGCGAGGGAAAGGAAAAAAAGGGGCCCCAAGCAGAACAAAGCTTGACGTCTATTGGGGGAAAACACATTTTCTTTTATCTGAATGATATTGGAGCATGAAATAGCCTTTTTAAATTCGTTAACACTTCCTCCTGCAGTTACGCTGCTGTTGGCAACGTGAGGTTGAGGCTCTTAGCTGAAAAGAACCAAGAGACATGTTTAAAAGATGTCCTTTATGCTTCCTTGGAACATTAATGTTAAATGAAAATTAAATTACTATGCGTCTCCCCTTCGTTTACTTCCTCTAACTGGGAGGAGAACAACTTTTCAATTTTCCCTCCCTAGCCCAACACTCTTTTGCCTTCAAGGAGAAAGCACAACAAGATGGCATTAATAAGATAAAGAGAGCTTGCATCTGTGCCATGTGCACATTCAAAGGAAAAATCTAATCAAATAAGGACATTATTTTTAGATTAAATACTCATGATCACTTGACTGTTTTACAATGGAGGAATGTGGAAAATTGTGGAAGCGTTTTCTATTTTCTAGCATTTGTATGGTCTGCAACTCTTTTGAATTATTTTTTGTCCCAATTTGGCTTTGGCCACACATGGGGAGATAGAGGAAGTACGACAACCCTCTTATAAATCCTAGTCATCAAGCAACCTATCTGTCACCTTCACCTCTTCTGTAACAGCGTCATCTTTTTTCAGTCTAGTTAATCAATTTACATTCCGCAAACTCATGTGCACTCATTTGGTTTTGAGATTAGTTACTTGTGCATTTTTGTGCGACTTTTAGCCGGGCATGAGCCTGCTAACAGAGGGGTTGTTTGTTACAACATTAGTAGTTTTAAAAACAAATAATGCCAGATATGCTGATATTTACCCTTTATTTTGGAAATAATATGTGTTAAATCCAACTCCTTCCTTGTCTTATCGGTGTGTACTGGTGGGTGGATACTAACAGGGTGTGGTAAACAATGATAATACAATAAATGGCATATATGTGATGCCATTCCACCAGCAGCCCATGCTGCAGCTTAAAGTGACGCATGGCCCAGTGACAATCAATCTCATATCAGCACTTACCCAAAACTCTCATACCGTCTATAATTCACCTTCTCTATGTGCATAACAGGAGCGGCCTACGCGAAAGAAAGCGCCATTAACATTGGGATAAAAGAGCTCATTGCAATTAACCCGTTAGGAATTTTCTTAAGACGTTGGTGTGATGGAATTAATTACAGAAGTGATTAAGAAGCAAAGCAACTGTCAACACTTCTTTCTGCACACCGTGGCTGAGTACAGGCTGAGTGACACCATGGGACTCTCCTTACTGGGAAAGACACATGCATTGAGAGCAGGACAGCTGACTGGCAGTCATTCAAAATCATCTGTAGTGGGGAACAGTTCTCGCTTTACTTCAGTGGCCTGAGCTTGTTCATGTGATGCAGCTTTTTGCTAAGTGTCTTCTGTTGCACGAGGGGAGAGAATGACACCAATGCATAAAACCATGCAGATTGCTGTACTAGTCACTGACTTGCATTCAGCAGGCCAAAAAGAAGAGGGAAATGGTGTACAATTAGAAATTATATTTGGAATTTTATTGGATGGGTGCATACATGTAACATATACCTTTTACTCGAAAATGTATACAAAACCAGATGATCAAGAAGTGATTATTGGCATTAGCTAGCTGGGAATGACAGTAGTGTTTTTGTTTCCATTGCAGAGTAAAAGTGTAGTTTGTTTGATCATTCTGTGGTGCACACAATTGATAAGGGTTCTCAAGCTAAATATGCCCTATTACGGTATCCGTTATTCACCGTATTATAGAATTACATTTATAATCAAGAGTTAAATATTAGCTTCATCAAATGTCATCAAAATCACTGTTAATGTGTATTTTATAAATGATTTCAAAATACATGCTTCCCAGAAATAGCATAATCAGCATTTAGAAATTAAATGAACAACCTGGCAACATATGATTTTGGTAGAATTATGTCTGCTACTAATCCTGGATGTCTCCTGACACTGGATGAGGCATCAAATTAAAAACAACACTAGTGTGCCTATTTGGGAAGCCTGTCCTTAAACAAGCATTGCAAAGCAGATTGCTCATCCCTCAAAAGCGAACAACAAGGTCAAGCCAACAACAAATGTCATCAGGCCAACCAGAATGACTTGACTCAGGGTGACAGATGTAAATCCAGACGGTAATCCAGCAAGGAGGAGGATGGGACTGAGGCTCAAGTTTGGGCCTAACCCAAGTATAGAAGTTTAAAAAAAGAGTGCATCTAAAGAATGATTGAAAAAAATTATGTCTTGCTGGTCAGCTTACTTACTATGCTAGTCCACAAATCTTATTGGGGGTGGGTTTGTACTTTGAATACCATTGCATTGAATACTTTATGAGTTTAGGCTTGTGGGACAGGAGCAAATTCTTGTGTCTCTTCAAGGTGGCAATCTAACACTTTGTTAATGTCTAAATTAAAACTATACTTTAAATAATTAAGTGGTGAGCTATGTATTCACACACACATACATCTTGCAATTGAATTTCTTAGCAGATGCTTTTATCCAAAGTGACTTTGTGCATGCATGTCACAATTACTGGCACCTGTGTATTTAATTCTTTGTGGACCCTTTTCTGAATGACCATTGCTCTGTTTTAGTCGCATCAATCCCTGGAACTAGGTTCCAATCAAAGTTCCAACGTCATTTAGCTAACTTCAAGAGCATACGTTTGTGGGGTAGCATTGCATGTCAACCCTAATGTCCTCTCAAAGTGTCGAAATGGTTCCGCAATAAATGGGCAGGATTAAAGGTTGAGGTGAAATAACTTTCACTCCTAGAACTCCTCCAGTTCTACAATTACTCACCTCCATGCCAACAAGCTATTTAGACGGGTTGCCAGAAGAAAGCCTCTGCTGTCACCAAAGTACAAACGTATGCTCTTGGAGTTTGCTAAGAAGCAGTGGGGCTTAAGCGAAAACTCACAGCACCCTCTAGTGGATTTTGTACCAGAATTAGAATGCTCAGTTAATAAAGGCAGAAACGTCTTTCTGAAACCGAGCTAGTGAGTGATTTATTTCTATTTAACCACTGATCAGTAAATAAAAACGAATATGTGATCTTATTTCAGTTCCCCCATTTTAATACGAGGAGAGCGATATTAAATCAAAACAATAACAAAAGGGTTCAATTCAGGAATAAGACGCGGTTTTAGGTGTTCAAATGCTATGATGTTACACAACAGTGACATTTAGTGGCTTAAATAAGCAGCGACACAATGTTGCTCAATCAAGCTACGGTTCAGTGGTTAGTACAGCACAGTTCTATTCATGTATTGCAAATACTGAGCTATGGCAACCACACTGTAAGAATCAAAATGGCAGACACCATTTATTAACAACGCAAATTGTAAATAAAATCCGGACCCAAATCCATATACAATTAAAATCAATAAAAAACTGTGTTCTACTGCAGTGGCCTCAAAAGGAATGATGAGCGCTAATGTGCTAAGCATGGTCAGTATAGTCTACAAATGGGTATTATATTAAGTGTCAATTGTTATACATTTAATTTATATTTATGGCTAAATCGATTTTTAAAAACATTATATTGTATTAATGATTCCAGTAAACCCTTATTTTCTAGAAAGACCAATTTATACAAACACATACGTTTTTATCAGATTAAACAGACATTTTTACAAATCCCGATTTAAAAAAATAATAATTAAACAGCCTCAAATAACAAATTGTTAAACCGCGCGTGATCATGGTAAACGTTGTAAAATACAACTAAATTAATTGAACTAAAATGAACTGGTTTTCTAGGACTAATGTTTTTAATAATAGTAATATCAAAACTAGGTAAATGTATCGAACTTTACTCAGCTAACGTTAGTCGTCCAAGGCAAACAAACCTACCTTAAATTAAAGCGGTTAAATTAAATTATAATTTGAATCGAAAAGCATACAATTTGTTTATATTTGACAGTTTAAGAACCTATGGACGTACCAAGGAAGCGTTGTATTTGACAAGATAATTAATTACAATAAGAAACGCGGTGATATCGATAAGAGAATGAACCTCATATCACATTGCATAACATTAAAGTAAATAAGCGGGACACTGAAACTTTTTTAATTGATCCCTGAAAATGCAACATTAATCGCTATGCCGGCTAAATAAGAAGCTACAAAGAATAAGAAGCTGGGACAGCCTCAGAGTCAGAACTGGAATAAAATCTTGAATATATATTTCTATATATATATTACACGCAACTGAAAAGACCGATTAGAGCAGACAATTTGCTGAACCAGATCGACTGCTTGGTATTTTCAAACACTTCCTCAAAAACTGTACTTTTAAAATACTGTACTAGCGGGAAACGAATGGCACAGTATAGATGATGTTAGTCTAAAGAAAAAAGAAAAACAGGGTTGGGAAATCAACATTTCAGCAAGATAATAATCCAAAGCATAAGATCAAAACTACACTGGGGTTCCTTATCAAATAATCTTGAGTAGCCAAGTCAAAGTCGTTACGGTAATTCCAGCCATTGGTACCATCTAGCGGTGAAATATATCTCCTGCGGCCAAATAGAAAATTGGAAATTAGAAATTAGAAATTCATATAAGTATCTACCTCTCGTTATTTTATATTTTTATATATATCAGAAGAGTGTAATATAAATACTATTAACTATTATAATAAACATATTAAATACACTCGTTTTTAACTCGTTATTCCATGGTAGTTGTCTACATTATAAACGAATAGTAGAACAATTAGATACATAAACTGAACCCCAACCCAGGCACTGCAGATCATCATGGCTATAAAATCGGATGAGGAGATCTGACACCTTCCACGTCGTATGCTTCCGACAGTACCTCATTCATTCTGTTTATTCCTTGTTAGGTCGAGAGCATCCGTCTAATGTTACGTCAGACCATGACATTGGTTTAAATTTGACATAACTAGATTTAACTAAATATTTGCATAACTTTTCATGCAATTTTAATTAGAAACACTTTCATATAAAGCTTAAAATAAACAAAAAATACAAATACTCTCCCAAGACCGGCTTAACCTACTGAAAAGACCAGTCAGTGCACATATGTTAAGACACAAGCCAATCCACTCACTGTTTGCATGGTACCCCATTTCAAAGGGGGATTACAACAAAGCACAAGTAAGCAGACATTTAACTCAATACCTCCATGTTTATTAGTAAAATCACAGGATTTTTTATTCCCTCACGTCCTACTCACACCCCGAGCAACTATTCACCATTCTCTGATACTCACTGCTACTCCGCTGTGCTGTCACAACCATGTGCTAATAATTGGTCTTTATTGATGACAAAAGCACTAATCAAAGTAGTAATCCCCACTGGAATACGTTTTTTAAAAACAAACCAAGTAAAAGGCTCGATAGCTGAAAGCAAATCCCCAACCAAATTAAGTTTTTTTTTTTATTAGATGTTGAGGAAAAAAATATATATTATATTGGGAGATAATGTATTTACTGCATTGTTTAAGTACTGATTGGTTACTTTTGAAGAAGAAAAAAATAATACACATTACATATACAGCAAAATCTTAAATACCCAAATGTAATTTGGTCAGGAAAAACATCACTTAAATCATATTTTCTTTGTTGACCAATCTTACCGATTCAAAAGAATTAGAAAAATCTTTTACAGGGGTTACATCTTAATGCACTATGCATTTCATTGGAACACAAACAACTTAAAACCACTGAAGGTTTAAATATCAAATGGTATCATCTTGCTTGTGCCATATCAGTAGTTAAGATAATACTAGTATTGATCAACAAGTCTGAAGGAAAAGACTACCTAATTTCCCCACGTTCAGAGAAGACAGTAAGAAATATTGATGACGAAATTATCATAACAATAAAAAGTCAACTGTATCATGCACCCACGACCTGACAAACAAGGACAAGAGGAAAGTGCATGATGCAAATTTTCCTTTAAAAGGTGACATAAAAAGACATAACTGAATTAGTATTCATATAGAGTAACAAAGGGTGTTTGGGGAGAGTGTCTGCGTGCAAATGGAGGAGACCCAAGAGCCCCCATTCAGCTTATGATAAAAAACTGATCAAAACAACTGAAAAAGGAGAACAAGGAGTTGGCGACAAAATCTTGTGGTTTTCCCTCCTCCTGGGCCGATTCTGTTTCCATGGTGGTGGATACGGGTCGGTTGATTGGTCGATTGGTGGGCTGGCTGTCCGTTAGGCTCAGTGCATTAGTTGCCGCTACCGCAGCACTGGCCACTCCGGCTCTGGGGGGTTGTGTCCTGCAGGTCCACCCCCACCCTGGCCCGGCCCCCGGCCCCTGCCGCACTCTGTGGCTCGTTCTTCGGCAACTTCTTGGCTGGAGGGCAGACGGGGGGAGAACAAAGGTTAGTAGCCACACAAGAGATCAGACTTCCTGGTTCTGACAGTAGAGAAAATTCAGTTAAAAGACGAACGTACGAAACTGCTTGAAGTTGGCTATGCACGATTACTCATTTATTCCATGCACCTTGATCATTGCTGTAGTGTTTAAGAATTTAAAAATAATAACACTACCTATGGCCATAAAAATTTCGTTGACATTCATAGCAGTCTTAGCAGAGGTCTCCATGAAGAGCAAGCTGTTGTCATCTGCATATGCTTGTGCTTCCTGAAAACAGAGACAGTAATTTCAAAGGTGGGGAGAAAAATAAATAAATAAACTTTACAGATAACATCCATCAGTCATTACCAATGTGAATAACACAGGTCAGACCATGACAAGTGTGTCTTCCTATAACATGACATACATTCTGTGTATTCAAGCTTTTTGTTTTTGGTCGAAAAAAAGGGTTCAATTCAGGAATAAGTTTTTGGTCGAAAAAGAATTGTATGTCGTAAACGGCAAGCTTCTGCCCATAATGAGCATTTATTTAAAAAAAAAAAAAAAAAAAAAAACACAAATCACAATCATCCTCAAATGCTTCCATTAGAAGCAACACAATGTGGGGGGAAATGCCGCACCTGGAAGTCGACGGCTCTCTTGTTGGCGAGGTCGGCCTTGTTCCCCGCGAGGGCAATCACAATGTTGGGGCTGGCTTGCCGTTGAAGCTCCTTCACCCAGTTTTTTGCACGCACAAATGTATCCTAGCAAAACAACCCCCACCACAAAGCCTGTTTTCAGCAATAACAGAAGTTATGGTTGTTAATATTTATTAAACAACCAGACTATTCCGCAAACAAGACATGATACCTAAATTATGTTTTGTAACTGACATTAAAATATTGCTATGGCATCATTCATGCTTCAAATTTAATTATTTAATATTATTATTATTATTATTTTACAAACTGGCATAGATTACAGGCACATAAGTCACAATGACTTTTCAGTGAGTTGTGCGGTCTATTGGACCGTGGAACAGTGGAGTAGGATCCTTCCCTAACACAGTTTCCAAATGAGAGGTTTATAGTGCACTTGTATAAATCAAGCTGTGCAGTTTCTGCACAGACTGTGCCTGCCTGGGGCCTCACTGTCAAGGGTCTGAAGTGAGGAAACAAGAGAAACCGCTGTGTATATTCAGAGTTGGCGCATGGGACATTAACATTTGACCAAAAGTCAACTTGTGAGATGTAGACGTTGTAAATCTAAATGTAGAATTGGGACTGCAATTCATGTCAGAACATTGGGCTCAAAGCAGAACAATTTTTTCTGCAATGTAAAACATACCACACAAATAAAGGCATTTCAAGTAACAAATTAGCTGTAATGACATTGATTATTATATGATCAGCCAATCTATACAGGCATACAGAGTCTCAGTAAACGTAATATAGTGAGCACTGTGGAGAGAATTACGCCAGCCTTCTGAGTGGCTGAACAACTGCAGCCACAGAGAGTGGAAGTTTGACTGACCACAATGGAAAACGTCAGCTCTGAAATGAAACCAACACAGCACAACCGAAACCATCTCTGCTCACATGAAAGCAAGGTAGCTAAAAAGTAACAACTTTAAAGCATTGGTACACAAAGTAACATCTATTTATTTAAATTGAGATTAATTTTAACTTTGTGAAACTAACATTTTTTTAAAACTTGCTTTAGGATACATTGACTTGATTCTAAACGTTCCTCACTTCACACCACGTCTGTGTGGCACACTCCCTCCGACTACGGCTTTAATTGAAGGCCACAGTGTGGTCATTGGTTATGTTGACAGCAGGGGAGAGATAAAACATACTGTGTTTGTGATGTCATACACTACGATGGCTGCCTGAGCTCCTCTGTAGTACATCGGCGCCAGGCTGTGGTATCGCTCCTGACCGGCTGTATCCCAGATCTCGAATTTTACCGTTGTGTCATCCAAACAAACTGTCTGTGTAAGGAAGGCAGCTATGAGAAGGGGAGAAAGTACATGTTAGCAGCACCGGGTTACGGGCACATAAGCAGAGTTTGCATTCATTGCAAGCTCTGCTTATTCATAATGAGCCTCTACACATTGTGACAAAGAATATACTGTTGCCACAGGAAATCTGTCCTGGTCTGCTGTTCAGGTGCATTGTTTAATCAGATCAGGAAAATCTGGAAAATTCTAGTCATACCATGAAGTTATTTTTGTATATAAAAGTTGCCTACATTTAGAGCTACATTTCCAGTCAGAGCAAAGATGCATTAAAAAAAGGTTAGTCAAATGTGCAATAAATTAAAGGTTGGTGTGTCAAGTAATTTGTCAAGCTGCAAGTTATCTACACCAATAGTGTTTGAAAATATAAATCTGAATCATAATCACGTCTAAATTGATTGCAATTAATTTTACATGATTATTATCTTGTTGACCAATTCGATCTGTGTACATGTTGTATACCTTTTCATTCTGACATCATGACACTCCAGTTCACAACTTTTTAAATAAGACATACCCACTACGTAAAATTACTATCTTCAACACAAGAACAGTAAATTCAGCAAATGCTTTAGTTTAGTTCACCTGACTTGTGTGACATACCAGTCACATGACACTGTGGAGGATGCAGATTTCTCCTGCAGTTCAGGCCTCCCTCAAACCTTTGACCTAAGCTGCAGATTCAAGTCTTGTAAAAAAAAAAAAACGGAATGCTTCTTCCACCTTTACATTTAACTAGTGTCCACATCTGGCTTCCTCCGTTTTTTTACACCTGACCAATCCACTTTCCTTTTTCAAAATTTTCAATGCTTTTGATCACTGAGCATGGCTTCTGACATTTCTGCCAGGATGGATCTTCCGCATGCTTCTCAGTCACCCTGCTGGTACATCAGAAAGTTGAGTGTCCTTTCTATGAAAACTGGACACTCCTGCTCTCACTAAATGCATTAAAGGAACATACTTGTTGAATTGTATATGATATTTACAATACACTTTATAGTATTTGGTTCTAGAGTGACAAAGTCAGATTTATAAACTTGAAGTTTAGAAATGGTTTATCTGGCCCTCCTTCTGATCAGGCTTTTACAGCAGCAGGTGTGAATAGAAATGGCCACTCCAGTGCATTAAAGGCTGGTCCATTTCACTAATCCGCTACTCCAGATTTCAGGGCCACAAAGACGAAACAGCACAGTGTAGATATTTGGCAACTCCCAGTTTACAAATGCACCCTGAACATTGGTAGCAGGACTTCTTCAAACCTCCGATGGTGCTCTCCTGGTACTCGTGGAACTGGCCCTTGACGAAGCGCAGGACCAGACTGGATTTCCCCACTGCCGACTCTCCCAGCAGAACCAGCTTGAACTGGCAGATCTTGCTGCCTGACGCGGGGCCGTTAGATCGTGCCTGTCCCCCTCGACCCGCCATGGAACTGGAAAGGTTGGCTGAAGTGCAGCCCAGAGGTAGGTGGGGCTGAGGAGAGCGAGGAAGCCGGAGGGGGTTTGAGGGAGGAGGGTGGTGCTCGGCCAGGCAGGTGTGGGCCCAGCTGGGTTTGAAAGAGACTGCTCCTGAGAAGATGGGAGGAAATAACAGCCGTAAACCTTGGAATGAAATGTAGATATGCCAATCATTTAAAAGAAAATAGGGTAAATAGGGTCTGTTCATCTTGGACAAACTAACTTCGGTCTAAAAATGTATCACATTTAGATGTATATCAAGCTAAACTCCTCATTTAGACTTATATAAAACTTTTTTAAAAATTGACAAAATTTAAAACAATGAAAGGAAATTAAGTTTGTTTATGAATATTTTTGGAGCCTCCCGAGTGACTTAGATAGTAAAAGGGGTTGATGCTTCAGAGATAGTGGGTTCTACATGGTGTTGGCCATAAGTTTTCAGGGTTCATTTTGGTGAATTTAGCCAAAGCATCCTACAGATCTACCATCGCAAGCCAGTTGCTTGAACGGATGGACTGAAAAAGCAACTTCAAGGTCAACTGCTTAAATCAAATACAGCTCAGGTAGACGTTGACCAGCCTGCCACTGAGGATCTGTTTAAGACCGCCATCTAACTTCCATGCCACAAAGTACTTTGAATAAATGCCTCTTCACCTGTCAGGGGGCAGAAACACGCAAATTTCTCTCTTGCACAACAGTGCCTAGATCTCTGGGTCCAATGAACGGTTAGCCTGTGGATTCGCAACATAAAATTTTTTAGTTGCTTAGCAGGCGCTTTTATCCAAAGTGACTTACAGTTTACAATTTCCACATACATCCACTTATACAGGTGTATATATATTTACTGAAGCAATTCAGGTTAAGTACCTTGCTCAAGGGTGCAACAGCTGTGGTGGGACTTGAACCAGCAACCCGGCTCTGAATGACGCACCTAAATGGTTGCGAGAGACGGTAGATTTAGGAAGGTCGGGGAAAAAAAATAAAAAAAAATAAATCACAATTTGTGATTTAAATCGTCTGGCTGTGTCGACCACAGCATCAGGCTGCGTCAACAAACACTGAGTTGTGCTGACGGACCGTGTTGTCAAAGGGATGCAGAAGGGACTCAACGTAGCCCGACGCTTTTCACTTCTTGGCCGTGTTTGATGTCTCTAGGTTGCATTTACAAATTAAGTAAATACAAATAAATGAAAACACTAAATTAAGACAATCCCCATTTGAACAGGAGTGTCAAGACAAGTCCATAGGTACACAAAGTTTGCACATCCACCTCCTGCGTACATTGGCATGGATTGCTCCCCAAAACCTCATCTCACAAAAGTAACTGCATATTAACTAATGAGATACGGATTTATATCATTTAAACTCGGCCATGGAGGATCCGTTTTGATTAAAAATTAAAACAAATGGAGAGAAAAAAAAAATGAATAGAAATTGTTCATACAGAAAAGTAAATGTCTGGAGGGACAATTTGTGTTGAAAAATGGTGGCGATTAGAGCAAGAAATTGGCGTCAGTATAGTGGGATGGGAACAGAAGTGACTAGAGCAAATTTTTGCTAATTTATGTGGTAAAGGCACTCTAAACTATACTGCATCTGCTCATCAAGACTGAAGCATGGGGAGAGAG
>JAOVYW010003495.1:2248-25322 GCA_025775045.1 Hiodon tergisus | reverse complement strand
TTTTTGCTAATTTATGTGGTAAAGGCACTCTAAACTATACTGCATCTGCTCATCAAGACTGAAGCATGGGGAGAGAGGGCAGCTAAAATGGTCTATGAAACATTCAGGAATCATGCCAACCGACCCCTTCCAGTGCATCATGGTTGTTCTGTCCATCACTGTTACCATTATGCATCTGGTCCAGGGTCCCTCAATACATTGTAGGTTATGTTAATTCTGCTGCAAAAAGATGTGCAGTACAAAGAAGCTGATTTGAAGAACAGCCATCTTTAGGTACAATCTACAGAAATGAGCAGGGTTTTTCTTATAAAATATTTTTTCTTGATTTTAGGCAATGAGGAACTTGTAGTATAATGTCACAGAAGTAGGCCCAAATAAGGTTTTTGTGAGCTACAGGAAAACAAAACCCAACTAAAGCCACATACACCATTGTCCTCCCTCTCCACATGCAGCAGCACGAGATTCTACAGAATGTGGTACTCAAGAGTCAAACACAGGCGACAGATTGAAACCCAGGCCCCCAACCAATAAAAGGTAATGCAGACCAGTTCAAATCAAAGTACAGAGACATTAGAGCAGCGTGGAAGCTCTGTCTGTGCATACACGTGTGTGTAAGCTTACACGTGCTTGTATGTGTGAATTAACGTGTGGCGTTTGTCCCACAGCGGCCTGGTGCTCACACTGGAAGTCAAAATGGCTCCTGTTCCTCCCATCACCCCTATTGTTACCGGATTTCTGTGACTGTGTGGGATAAAGGGCTCTAAGAAATGAGTAAGAAAATATAAGCAAGAATCATTACTTTATATGAATAGTAGATACAGAGGAAATACCTCTATAAAAAAGACTTTTTGTAGATATGAAATTCTAGTGGCAAACATTCAGACAGAGAATCTGGCCAACTAAATGCACTTACCGGTTCGATTTCAAATAATCTGAAATTACATCATCAGTCACAATCTTCAGGGTGTAATGCAGATTCTGATCTAGACATTTGGGGTATTCGCTGAAACTACGTGACAGTGTTCAGTCAATAGGGCTACAGCAACAAAAAATGGAGAAGCGGTGGGAACTAAATTGAAGGGAACTAAACTCTAGCTGTACAGGGAGCCCGTTTTCACTTCTGTTCCATTGTATTGTCCACAAAACAAAACCATTAATTAAACTTTAATATTCAGTAACAGTGCCCGCCAAACAGGTCGAAAAATCTGTCAAAATAGCAGCAAAATTAGCTCAGAGGTTCAAACTTCAAATCAGTAATTACATTCTAAAACTTCTATAGATTAAAAATCATAATTTGTCAGTCATCTCCAGAAACTTGATGATGCAGATTTGTGTATGGTCTACTCCACAGCAGGTTCAAAAAATGGACCAAATAAAGTGCATCCATTGGCACAGGAGACATGCTAAATTTGGGGTGAAATTAAAGGTGTACAGGAAATCTCTGGTTCTTTCACTGGAAAGACAAACTGTGATGGCCCTTCTATGAAGATGAGCTGAGGGAAAGGTGAAAGACCAGACCAGGGATGAAAAGAGGTAAATGACTAGAGTAGTACACTGCTGCCAGGAAGCCTTTGTCCAGAAGTCAGGGTAAGAGAGTAAATCACAGATTTGCACGTTAAAAGAAAACAAAGGTTCTAATACTAAATTGGACCCTGCTCTTTTAGAACTGAGCATGATTCCAAACCCAGTATGAAATCAGCTAATATTAAAATTAAATAAAAATAGTTCAAATTCATTTAAAAATTTGCTATTAAAATATACCTTTTTATTTTCATATAAAATACATCAGAAACAGGAACCAGCAGAAATCAAATCCTTAAAGCACAAATGCATCTGGTGTTACTGTCGGTTTAAATAGATTATCAGGGACAATCAGCTTTAATGGGGAAAGTGTTTTGATCAATATAACTTTTGCTCCACTTGGGCTCATTCAGAGGTCAGACGTTAAACACAACGGCAAAAAGGCGCCGTTTGCCGGATATGCTTTAACTTTTAATGGTGCCTGGCCTCAGGAGACTCCATCGGCAAAGTGGGTCAGCAGAGCTTCACCCAGAGGGACCGCTTGAAATATTAATGCCATACTGCTCTGCATTCTTTGGTTTCCATTCCTGTGCAACAGCCAACACTTGCAGAGACCAGACAGCTACCCAATCGCATGCCCATCTGCTTCCAACCTAGAATCATCTGAGGGGGAAAGGCTGAGATTGCCATGGTAAACGAGGATAAGTCCCCTTTTGATACGCTTTGGTGCAAGAAAATTTGAATGCAGTTAAATGGTTAAAAACAGCAATGCACACAAGCTGGTGCTGGTTGCACGTTTTGGTGATTGGCTGATTGAGATGTTGGGAAACCAGGGGAAAGCAGGCAAAATGGCAAAATTCCAGATTATTCACCCAGATAAGTCTTACTCAAGCTCAATAACCAAAATGGAATTAGAACCGTAGTATTTAATTTAACTATTTATTTTAAATGAAACAAGTGTTAGTCTTTTTAAGTCTTGAAACAGTGCTTGGAATACAATATGTACTCCTGCTGGGACAGGAGTGTTGTCTACTAGAGATGCAAAATAACGCAAAAATGTATGCCCCTAAGTGCCATTCGAGGTTGTATTTCAAATGCAAGCTTTCCCCAAAAGACAAGTCACTGTAATTGTCTTCTCCTAAACTAACAAATAGCCTAGGTGTCAACTGGAGAGTAAAAGTGATCATCCCCCATACCAGAGAATATCCGTCCATTAAGCCGGTATTAGCAGTAGACTGTTGCTACTGATGAGCTACCATCAGGATAATTTGAGCGAGAAGGCCGGTATACAGTATTGCTGGTAGTATATGGTTTGAAGCTTGTACAGGTTTTCAAAACTCAACAGTATTTTGTGCAGAAAGAACAATTTACTAAATGATTAACATACCATATGCAATGCACAAGACATTTTTTGCCTAAGTTAGCCAGAGGGAGAAAAATGATTGGTTTTAAGCCCATTGTATTTTCGCTGTGTCTTAACAAAAACACCATGGGTACCCTATTTGATTGTAGTCGCAGTCGGTTAGCTAAAACTAGAGTTAGTGCATATTTCACTTTTAAGCTAATCATGGTCTGGGTCATTTATCAATTGTTTATTCAATCGTTTGTGGATTTCAACATTATGGACTCCTTAGATAGTGTGACATTTGATTTTGAACACTCTCCTGCTAATGGAATATGTTCTGCAGCAACCATTCTATACTGGACCACACAGAAGTTTAATGGCAGGAGTCCCAGGTGTTTGTGTTTCTGAATCATTAAGCATTGTAAAAAACAAGCACAATTATTGATTATTTCTCTCACCAGCAGGATGCGTTTGTTATTATAGACATGTAATATAAGCTAAAAAGGTATCATTTCCGTCTGAGCTACCCCACAGGGTAACCTACCTGCATAAGCAGTGCATATGTAAGCTTCCATAGACTGCAAACGGTACAGCTAGGCACCGTTGAAAGTACTTTGCATGGACCATGTTTTACAGTACCATTTGCGGATTCCATTCGATATCCTTCATTTAAGCCATCTTCATATGTAGCCTACTTTGTTTTAGGCCTACCCGTTACATTTCACTTCCCTTCCTACCAATTGTAAGGATGTCAAATTAGAAGGCAACTATCATACCTAGCACATTTTTAATAAAGGAATAAAACCTTGAATGCTTCACGTTTCATTTTCCAAACAAATAATTCTTAGGATTCACATGTAAAACCGAGGCAGTAAAAAAAACCTGGTCTGTATACAGACGCTTGTATCATAACTGGGTCAATCTTTAAAGACACAAAACATTTGTAAATTTTTAGGACGTTCATATTTCAAGATGTACTTAAAACACAGGGTAGCTCATTCTTATAAGTAATTTCTGAATAGTCTGAGCTCATTCTGATGAGTAGGCCAATTCGTCAGACAGGCTGAGGTTCTGAGCTACCGATAGTTCATTCTGAAGGGTTGCCCATTCTTCCAGAGAATAATGACAAAATCTGAGATTGTCAGAACAAGGCTTTATTTTTTGGTCACATATGCAGCTAAACAAATAATGCAACAATACTTTTTAACACAGGGGCACTGGCTGCGAGTAGTAATCTACAGCTGTTAAATGGAAAATGTGCTGCCCATGACCACTGGGTCATGTAAGATAGCTGAATTATTTGAGTCATTTAGCAAGTCCAATTTTTTTTTACTTAGGAGAGCATATGACCCTGTAGATATCTACCATACACTTGCGCGATACCCAACAATCTTGGCAAAAACTGAGTTACATCGTGCTTATGATGTTTTTCTTGTTTTGAAAATTATTATTAATATTTTTAATAGATTGATGAAAAGCAAGCTAGTAGTAATGCAGCAAGGTGAGGAATTATTTCAAGTTGCTGGAAGATGACAGCAGGGAAACATCTGTGTAACAAAGCGTCAATATAATAAACAGATAATTGGTGGATATCAGAATTCAAATATCAGAACTGTTACCAGACACAAAAATCTGGTATCGATCAGGTTCTATAGATAATACCTAAAAAGGGAAGCTGTGTAAAACCATTATCTTTAAAAATGCTCTCATCCACATCAGACGTTCAGTGACAGACAAATTCAGCCAGAGACTGTCTCAGGAGGACAAACAGGCAGCTGTTTATCTTTCACTTCAGTCTTGCCTCTATCAAGTATTCTCCTCCTACAATCTAAACTTACCCAATTCAAGTTAAATTAGCCAATATGTTCTGGTAATCTGATAATTTACTGATGACTAACACAAGTTTGAAATCCTAAAATGATGAAGACATCTTAACATGTAAACAGTACATAACATTAACGCTTGTATAAATAAAGTAAGCCGTTTTTATTGATTTTCTAACCACTACCATTTTCTAACCGTTGGCAGGAGCCCATGCCAGTGTTGAAACATGGAAATAGCCAATTGATTGCTAAACAATGCTAATAGACGTCCGGTCAGCTGTGAGCAATGAATCACCAAAATGACTACTGCAGTTCAAACATATCTAAATTAAGCACAGTGTCTACCTCAGCCTCTCAAATTCTCATACGTCATGAGTAGGGCCAGCGATATCCGGCAATATAGCCGAGTGTACAACTTTCGGAAATTAACCGTATTAATACTAATCATGTTACGGAGCAATAACGGATTCCAACAACTGTTATACGGTGAACTTAATACCATTTATTTTACGGTTCAGCAAGCTTACAATCAAGGGGAAAGGACATCTGACTGATGCAACACAAGCATTCTCACACTCACTCAGGTTAACTGAAATGCAGGCATCTCTTTCATTTAAAGGAAACAAACAAAACAAAACTAATGTGTTGAAATACTGCATACAATAGGATGATAACAATAGGCTACTGAAACACCAGAAACCAAAGGGATAAGTGTTTTTATCAACTGACCCAAAACTGTCCCAAACTGAAATCTCTAAAACACAAGAGCTTTAATCCTTTAACGTTATTACACCAAATACCAAATTTTTCAGACTTTTAAGTCAGTTTTAGACCATTAACAAGTTGACATGTAATGTTAATAACAACATCACAAGACTGCAATTCTGAGCTAGATTGGTGATTGACCTAAATTATAAAAAAGTTAAACAAACAAATCAGAATTACTTCCCTCAATCCAAGTGGAGCACATATTTTCCAAATTAGTTTGAGATCTTCAGGCTTAATTAATTTTCATCACACAGGAACAACCCAAAGAGGGGAAAAACCGCAGAAATTCCGGCATGGCAAGTTATGGACTTCTAAAGTACATTTACAGGAGTTAAATCGCAACCCTGGGATTCTGCTGTGTATGAGAATTTTATTTTCCTGTTCCCGTTAAGCAGGATACCGAAACTTTCCTGTTTTCTTTCGAACTCACAGTGCTTCCAAGCACTCTCTGGATGTGATGAAGCACATGACAAAGCAATCCTTATCTAACAGCAAAGAATGCTGCAACCCCGAATTGGATAAACCATTATGAAAAACAAATAGTGTGACAGACAGACATTTGCACATTCTTCTATTACATTGTTTTAAAACATCAAGACAACATATTTGCAAGTGGTTTAATATGAAAGACTAAAAATTACATCACAATTTTATATGCCTTGCAAGACAGCTGCCAAAAGGTACCATAGCACAGGAAAAGTATTATGGTTGCCATGGTTTTAAAATCCCTCTATAACTCCATGGTTTAAAATTTCACTTGAGTGTATTAGCAATGCAATTGTGCAAAATTGTGCTGGTCAGACATAAGGGCATAGGCACAGCCAAATAAACAAGGCACTACATGACAATAACAAATCAATTAGGACAATACTAAGCATTATACCGCTATTCTCTCACAATCTATTAGATGGTATTAGGTTTGTTTCATGAGGGAATGAAGCATAGAAAGTAAATCTTTAAATCGCACATTAATAATAAATCACAGTAATAATACATTTCAAGATTTATTTTCCTTTGCAAATTAAATGAACAAAGACCATGTAGGCCACTCCAACTTTGAAGTCAATGTTGTTCTTGAGAAGAACATTTGCAAGCATTGCATGTTAGTGCATATAGTTTAAGTTCAAAGCTTAATTTAAAAGTGTAATTTCCATACTTTTGTTAGTCGAACTTAATGCTAATAAAATCATGTTTTTAAAGTTTTTCCAAATAATCAAAATGGCGGAAATAATTGATAGGTCCCTGATGCAACTTTAATTCCCATTAGTAGATGGCACTAGGAGACTCAGTTAAGAGATTTTATGTTTTAACAGGTCACAAGGGTAAATAGGATTTTATAAATACTTGGGATTTTGTTGTGGATGCCTCATTAAAGTAACCATTAAAATATGAATGCCTTGTACAGCATAGTACTGCTTGGTTGGAGTCTTGGCATTGAATGTGTATTTTTAAATTTATTTAAATATTGTCATACTGCAGGGAAATAGCAGAAAAATGTGTTACGGATGTGACAAAAACAGGGGGAAAAAATTTTGGGGGGAGAAAACATTTTTTAACAGTAAAAGTTAATGGCTTTATGGAGAAATTCTACTAGTCATCTAGAAAGGGTTTTCATTCTGAGACGATTTGTGCTTTATGACACAGCGCATTATCCTGCTGGAAGTATCCATGCGACAAAGTGTTAACTGTAGCAATAATAGGATGCACCTTTGGTCAGCTACAATGTTCAGATATTCAGTGGTGTTCAAATGTTGCTCAATTGGTGTCAAGGGACCTAACATGTGCCAGAAAATAATTCCCCACACCATTACATCACTGTTGACACCAGGCAGTACGAGACCATAAACTCATACTGCTTCCACCAAATCCTGACTCTGCCATGACACAACAGATTTGTCAACTGGTGATGCGTTTCCACTCAATTGTCCAGTGCCGTTGTGCCCACTGGAGCCACAGCGGTCCTCTGCTGCAATAGCCCATCAATGCCCGACAAGTTGTTTCCCAAGATGCTGTTGTTTGTCCGTCTGTCTGTTAGCATGCACGTTTTTCACTCCTTTAACCTTTCTCATCAATGAGCTGATTCCATCTACATGATGTTTTTTTTTTGTCTGTCACACTATTTCAAGTAAACTCTAGATACTGACTTGCGTGAAAAGCCGTTTCTGGGATACAGGAACAGACAAGCCTGGCACCAACGAGCATACCACCAAGTCACCTAGGTCACTCGTTTTACCCATTATAACAATAAATCTGCTTTAGATAGCTAGCCACTGCCATGTGACTCACTGTCTATAGGAGTGATACATTTTCGTGAAGAGGTGGTGTACCTAATCAACCACTGAATGCAAATACCAATCCCAAAATCACATTATTCAAAAAATATAAAAATAAACGTTCCTATTTAGAAAGTCTTGTGTCAGTTCACATGTGAAATAAAAACAAGGATTACAAAGACTTAGTTAATAGGTTAGCTATGGTGCTTTTATTGTCTCCCTTTCCTAGGCAAACTGTAGCTTGTGAATTGCATTATGATACTAATGATTCTTGGGTGCAAGAGGAATAAAAGCGAGTTCTGTGACACATTAACAAAGGTCGTGAAATACGGATGACTGAAACGGGAACATTTTGATTATACTCGTCTTAGCATACAATGGTAACATGCAAATGTTAAAAATTTAATAATTTTAAAATTTAGACATGAAATATACCGCTTTTTTCTTTTATTTTTTACAGAAGCAAAGAACAGTAATTTCATTCAATAAGTGCTTTATTTTTTATTACCCGGACCACTTTACCACCCCCCCCCAAAAAAAAATATTGACAGTGTTACGAAAACCAAAACAGGGGGGACTAAAACCCCCAGATACCAAACAAAGAGTTTAGTGCCAAAACAAATTTTAAAAGATTACGGACTTATTGTAAACTAAACAACATAGTGTATGCTACGTGGGTGTTCCGTTTTCTTTTACTTAAGACGGAACTGGATCTTAGCAAATAATAGGATATAAACTCTACAGTTACATTTGCACAACGTTTCGCCGAAATATTAACGTGACTATTTTGTCAACAAAAAAGTAGTGAATTAATTCACCGAGTAATTTTTAATCGCTAGGTCTGGACATGCTTTAAATTAAAACGTTGGACAGTTAGAAACCGTTTCGCAATATCATGAATGTTAAAAAAAAATATGCCACTAGCAAATACGATCAACACTAACGTGACGGTTAATAATTGCATCGCACTAGCTATACCCTTAGCTAGGCGGCTAGCGATAATTGAAAGCAAATACGACACGCAAGTTCGCAACGGGAATTTTTATATACCGACTAAGAACCCTTATTTATAAAGACTAAAGACCTCTCAATCCCGATAGTTCTTATTTAATCCCATTGGCAAGCAAGTAGCACTTACCGACTATTAAGGGTGTAAATATTATTGTTCATCTTTGTAAACCACGTATGATACTTAAAGTAACTTAGTTCTTCTTGACAGTGAAGAATAATAATTAAAAAAAAACAAACAAACCAGTTACTCTTTCATTTAATACGGTAAACGATTTTGGAAGTCGTTAGCTAACGTTAGTGTATTCTTAGTACGTAGAGGACAATCTCACAGTCAAAAAGTTACCCAGTAAACCAAATGTATAATGAAATCAAACTATCGCCCCTAAAATATATGCCAATGTCGTATAAAAACAAGCTTAAATAAGAGAATACAAGGTTAAGACGATATTGAAAAGCTCATAAGAGGAACACGTATTTAAGTCCTAGGAACATAGCTGAAACGCTATCAACAAAATAAAAAATATTACTTACCGTAATACGCTACAATTTTGGGGGAAAATATTCCGTCGCAGTTTGTGGTCTCAGTACTCTAGATTTCAACAACTTTTACACTGGTCGCTGTTTCACTTTCGCAGCTCACTGCAATTCCTCATCATAAGTTGCGGCCCTCACTTCCGCCTTGCAGACTCAACTTCCTGGAACCTCCTACTTCCTGATACTGAAAAGCTTCGTAGACTGCTTCTCATTAACTAATGACAGACTAATGAAATCTTTTAGTTTTTGAAAAGATGACTCATATCCTTTTCTGAATACTTTGAATAGATGTATTCCATACATTTAGTTGGGAAATTGAGTCACCAAAGGTTGATGTTGCAGGACAAGATGAAACAAAACAAACACTAGAGTCAGCTCCTGACCTGCGTGTTCTAGTTCTTCACCATAGATGCTACCACCAAAAAAGTAAAAGTAATATGGTAATGTAACGAGTAACATCAATAATTACTTTTAATTCCCCGTAATAAGTAAAGTAAACAATTACTTTTTGAAGGCGTAATAAGTAAAAAGTAACTTATTACAATTCCTGAGTAACCAACACTGTTGTATTCACATTATAATAGTTTTAAATAATGCTAAGAACAAGACCAAGTTCACAAATATAAGAACCGTCTTTAAAGTCCTCTTTTTTTTCTCCTTACTGTTTGCTGTATTCTGTATTTGTCTGCTATTATGTCATTTTCCAGGAGTTCTCTCCACTGCCTCTGGAGTCAGGGAATAATATTTCCAGTTTTCCCACATTGGCACTGAGGTTTCTGTTTTTTTTATTCCCTCAGGAAAATGCAACCTGTTAAGCACTTTGTGACAAATTCTGTTTATAAAAATGCGCTATAACAAATTAAATTTGATTTATTGATGGATCTGCAATTCAGTTTAAAATATCTTGAAATGTATTTCGAGATATCTCTAAATTACAGTTTTGCTTGCCATTGGATCAAATCTGGACCTTGCAGGGCACACAGTGAAAATGAAATATATTTTAAAATACAGCTGGTAAGATCACTTCTACCAGATAGGTAAATTCAGTGGCTGTCTCATTGTACTACTTAACCATCATGCACACACCAGCAATCTGCATTTTGTCTAGCATAAAGTTTGATATATAAAAATAATTAACTTGCAACAAATATGAGAATTAATGCAAACCTAAATTGTTTTGCATGTAGATTTAAAATATGCTTTAGATAATAGTGATGACGTTTCACTTGCAGAATATAAGACAAAAGATACTAATGATTTCTCATGTACTAAACTGAATATTTGAACCAGATATGTTTAATTATCACTTGTGAGTATGAAACAGTTCAACCACCGATGGACAAAGAGGGAAATACAAACATTTTATTTACTGAGTTAACAAGTAAACACTTTTCTATCTGAATAAGCTTATATAAAGTACAAAAATTAACTTCTCAAGAACTGGGATACATTGAAATTCTTACCCCTCATTTTTGACCTCACTAATATTCATAGTCTCATATTCATAGGTGGAATTCATATTTCTTGCTGACAGCTAAAACCCCTCACATTGCAATGGTTCAATGTGTAAGACCACCAACACTGTTGAATTTCAGTGTTTCCTAATAATGAATAAGCAGAAATATTCTACAATTATACAGTTGTGTACACAATACACATCAGGACCATCCAGTGCTGATTTTGCTTATCTCTGTCTGGGACATATTTATCCGATGTGTCTGCTGGCTGACTGTTCTCCCTAAGAAGAACAGCCAGTTTTATTCCAGTTGCTTAGGGAGCGGAAGTCCAGGATCAGGCTGGCGAGTGTGTGCCATTAAGTGATGGCACACTGCTATGCTACTACAGTGCTATGTGGCATGCTACGGACTGTGTGGACTGCAGTATGTCTGGAGCCCTGCATCCATTGTTGAGTGCGCTTCTGTGCAGCTGGGGGAGCTGTTTATAGAACTCGAGGTGCAGGACCCCCAAAGGGCTGCTGTGCCATTTGTTTTTTGGTCAGGGTATATCAGATGGCCCCGCACCTCACTGCCATGCAGGAAGACTGGAGAGATCACACTGTCAACAATCTTCAGCTAGATCCTCACTGGGACCTACAAGTTATAGAATCTTTTTCCGATGGGGTAAAAGGCCCTGCGTGCTCTCTGATGCACTGATTATTAGCCCTGAGTAAGTGTAGCAAGTTGTGTGTTTGATTACTTCTCCATTCAGGGTCATTTGTGTCAACTTCTTTGACTGGTTCTTGGTTTTTTTGGGGGGGTTTTGGTGGAAGACCATTACTGGTTGACCATGGGAACCAAGCCATTGCAGTATTGTTCTGTTGCAGCCCCTATGCTGTGGTTGACAGCAGGACCACATCGCCTGCCTGCAGCAGGAATTTAACAATGGAGTAGTGCAGGCTAAGCCCCAAGACAGAGGGAAAGCACTAATGCCAACACGTTGATGTAGATGTTGAAGAGGCAGGAGCTCATGCTGCAACCATGTTGCGCTCTGCATCCATGATGAAAAAAGCCAGTCCTTTTGTCATTTATATTCACAATGCACTAGTTTTCCTTGTGCATTTTCTTGAGGATGTCATCCTCTCACCTATTCCTACTTTTACTGATGTTTTTTTTATAAATTATTGCAGTATTTCTGAGCTGTTTATATATATATACTGTCACGCTGGGCAACGGGGCAGGGCACAGACGAGGCGAACAACCAAAGATCAAGGACAAAGGAATTTATTATGCCACATACAAAGGACAAAACTAAAGTAGACAGTGGCCACACTACTTTCCTTCAGGGCTTCTCCGGTGGGACTGTCGGTGGGACTGTCGGTAGGATTGTCGGTGGGACTGGGGTGAAGGTGAGGATGTTTGGGGGAGTTCCTCTTTATACAACACAATAATTTATCCAGATTCCTGGCCTCGTGTGTTGCTGGATTTTTGTTGCCCGAAGACACTGTGAGTTAGGCTGTAGCCAGGAAGACTGAGATAGACACAAGTTTCATGTAGAATCAGTAAGACTACATGACATATACTCTCCTAAAAATTTTAAAGGATAAAACATATTCTCACTTATTTTGCTTGTGAGTTTGTTTATTTGTATTGTTAGTTAGACAATTAGTCCATTGCAAATAGTGTTTAGCAGGTTAGCTGTCCTATTGTTCTGAGCTTTGTGGCAGTTGGTTCACTTTGGCTCTCTCTGCTGGCAAGGTGGCTTCTTTACGGCTGTGGCTTTGCTGTTACCCCTGTCCTGCGAGGGGTACGGCAGTCTTCCAAGTGCCATGTCCGTTAGGCTACGTGTAAAGATACTCACAGCAGTAGCGAGTGATCAAATCAGATCGAGTGATCAAATCAGATCGAGTCAGTTCCTTGATATCTCGTATGGTGCTTTCTAGTATGCCCTGTTTGGGAAGCAGGGCGGACATGGTCAGTCCGCTAGCGGAGAACTACAGGGCAGCTCTCTCTTCCTCCTGGGTTGGCACCCTGGCAGCGGATGATCTCTTCCTTCAGAAATTAAAACGTGAGGTAGTTTTTTCTTCGAGATGACAGTGAGGGCAGGCTCTGAAAGTCACCTTTGACCTTTGTGCTGACAAACCACTCCTCACCATCATTGTATCTGAAAACCTTCCTGTCACTTTTTTGTCTCCTGTCTAAAGACTATTCTGTTTCACACCTTTACAATAGCAAATTCAAACCACACCCATCTCATCATCTGCAGAAAATAATCCTGTAGATTTTAAAATTATTTTATATGATAAAATTAAATGATCCTTAAAAGCCAAATCTTTTATGGATGGATGATAAGGGGATTAGTGGCTTTCTAATGCAAGAATACTTGGGATTTTGTGCTGACAGAAGCTGCGTCTTAAGCTCTATTGGGGCTAGAAGTTTTTATATGGTTGGCAGAAATGCCCTATGGTCCATTAATAATCCCAAGCAGGCCATTAGAACCAGAAGAGAAAAATCAGGCACTGGTGAATAGCAGGGTGTGGCAAACAGGGTCAGGAGCAAAATGTTTACTTGAGGTCCCTGAGTTTAGATTCTAAAATAATAAAATAATTGAAAGAAATGTGATAATGCAGGTTAACTTACCTTTTCAGGACAAAGGACAAGCAAACAGAAATGTGACACAATTCTTCCAGCAGGGAGCAATGTTTCCCAATATGTGAAAAGAAATGCAGCGCTTACTGAACAGAAAAAAGGCGGCGGCTACAAATAATGCAAATCGCTTCGTATTTCTTTGGCCAATCAGTCAAATTGATTAAATGTTAAATCGTTGTCATAATCTGAGTCGTATACACACCTTATAATCAGCGCTAGACCACCTAAAATGTTCATTTTGGTTGTGTGTCTTTCGCATGTGTAATGCGTGTCATTAGAATACATTTGCATGCATGTTGAAGTGTATGGCACATGTGATGTGGTTTAATTAAGTGTATGAAATCCTCAGAGTTTAGGTTCTAAATCTAAAAATATATAAGGAATATAAATACAATTCTAAAGATTCATTATCTAAAACCAGAGAGTGATTTGTATCTGAAATTTATTTGAAGACTTCTCAGCTAGACTGTGACTGTGAGTATATGATTAGAGAACTGTGATTATCAGACCTTCCTCAAAACACCTTATTCTGAAAAATAAATGTAATTAAATAATAATAAAAATAAGTAAGAGCACAGGCATTCTTCACTACTGAAAGCCTAGGTTAAATATTCTGTCTCAGAATGGAGAAAGCCTTCAGTGTATTGCTGCATTGGACTACCAGAGTGTCGCAGAGCGAGACAGACAAAACAAACACTGGGGAACCAGAGGAAAGGAATGGGGTTGGATCTAAGAATATGGAATAGTCACTCAGTTAGCTTTTCTATGTTTTCAATATAGAGGTACTAGTGAAAACAATCCCTTAACATTGCTTCCGAGCCTTATAAAAGGTGTCAATAATGTACTGTAATAGTTGGAAATTAGTACAGAATGAAATACTTGCAATATCTGGAGAGCAGCCGCTGACCTGCTCTGTTACTCAGCTTCTAAACACAATGTTCAGACTATTGGTGTCTTCAGAGCAATCTCCAGAGATATGCCATCAGAGTTTACCCCACCCCCACCCCGTATCGAATCCTGCCTCATTTGTCACAGTGCACTGCTTGCTACTTCCTTCTAACTGCCGCCCAGCAAGAACACATTACTTCTCAGTTTAGATTTAAATCGGTATTCTAGTTTCTTAAGAAACAGGAACTGTCACGTTCAGCAGCCCCGCATGATAACAAGACTCCATGACTCCATTAATCACCTTTATGGGCCTTGAACACAGATTGGTCGATGGATTGATTTTGGGGCACTTATGCCTGTCAGCATGTTTGCAGGTCCCCTCTCACAACACAATGGTACACACTAGTCAACTTAGGCATAATGGATAGGAAAGAGCAGCTGAGGTTAGACTCACTCACAATATGAACGCAACACACCCCACGTTACACTGAAGGATCACACATGGAATCTTAGGCAGAGGAGAAATAAGTGGGAAGACGGAGAGCTTGTTTAAAGCAGCAGAGACAGCCAGAGTTTGTTAGTCTACATTACTGGAAGCAGATGCTTTTTCTCTCTCTCTTGGTTTGCCTCTAAGCAATTCAATTTAACAGTCTCACTGGCCTCATTTATTATGCACTAGCAGTCAGGTATTCCAGATACCAGGATATTCTTTGGGCCTCCACTTCTTTGTGTTCCCGGTATTTCTTTTTTCCACTTCCCTGACGACTCCTGGAGCACGTAGACATGCCAGCCTGATGCCGACCCCCACCGCAACAGTTCAGAACCTCAGCAAAGGGCAATTTTCATCGCCATCACCACATCGTTAAGTGCCCAGAGACATATTATACAGTGCTTTCATTAACAGGAGACAGGTAACGAATGACAAAAACAACGGGTGCCACACATCCGCCGCTCCAACCTGTCATCGTGCATCGGTGAAGGCGTTTTTTTTTCCTTTGAAGATCTGATTTTCCCCCCCCCTCCCTAAAACTAATGAAGAAAGTGACAGCTGCCAGAAGCGATGGGGAAAACGATACATGGAAAGACATTGGATCCTGCAAGGGGCTGGCAGTGGTAGGCAGGGGAGAGAGAGCAATCGCATGATAGCAATGGGAAGAGTGATAAGCGTTGGGGCTTTAGTGATCAGGTGTTGCAGTCCCTGCCCTGACATTGACAGGTGTGACGCATGGCACCTGAAGAAACAACCAATCATATGATCTCCAGAATGCATTGTGTCATGAATAGGTGAAAAAGAAACAAGGGAGTCAATATTTAATAAAGTATCTGTTTTATTGTAATAAATATTACCATTTCTCAGACAGCATGCTCATGATCTGAATAAAGGACAGCAATGGACATTCGGAGCCGTGTTTTCCATATAAATTCATATGAAACCAGACGGAACATCAGGTTACCGGTCAGATTGCCTTTTCCCTTTCTTCTCTCTCATTGGGGAATTATAATACCTTAGGTCAAATTAGTATTTAATCCTTTGTACAAGCAACATGGTCAGTAGTCACAACCATCAAAGGGAATTCTGGTGAGAACTATTTATGAAAACTTGAAACAATCAACCAAACCGCCGGACAGGTAGACAGTGCACACATTGTTGTCAAATAAATATGACCTTATAACATAACATATAATGTTCTTATAGCAATTGGTCTTCAGACAGTATTACCCAGTGACAGATATTTTATTAATCATTAACTTTATCAGACACATAGTCCAACCCCTAAGCCCCTAAGACTGTCTCAGTTACTTTTGAATTTCATTTCAGTTGCTGCCCCCCCCTCAGAGGTCACGAGGCCATGGACTTACCGTTTGTTTTAATGAGTTGAACAGAATTATGGGGGTCTGGTGGTAACATTCTATCTCTCTGTATTTTGTGAGGGAGGGAAGCTAAATTATGTCTGTCTGTCATTATCAAGAATACTCAGAAATATGCCATTGTTTAAAATGATATTTGAACAGTATTGTAAAAGTGCTAAATTATGAAGTGCTAAAGTGAGAAAATCATATTGTGAAAATGGACTGTGGCAATTATGCAGGATGTCTTTATTGGTAGTGGAAGTTATATTTTCAATACTATGCTTCATAATTTGTCTAAAATAATGTTCCAACACAATCCAATGTAATAATCACATTTTAGAATATTGACTATTTTACAAAGACATTATACGATTATAAGAAATTGAATAAGAAATTGGAATTTGGTAGGGTTCATTCAGTTCTCCCTAATAAATAAAATTAATAGAAGCACCTATGAACATTTAATAACATACAAATTAACATAATAACCCTTTAAATAAAGAGTTGAATTGGAAATTAAATACTGTATGCATGAAATGTAAACATACTTTCAAAACAGGAATAACAGGAATCCAGTCGTTTTTACCACCATCGTTTTAAGGTGATGAAGACCCTGAACTGATAAATTTCTTCTGTTCACATAAACATTCAGTGCTGTTTCCTAATAAAAATGTATAAATCTCTTTTGTATCAGCTTGAACAGTTGCAACTGGTTTCCATGGCCACCAGATCACATAATGAACTCACAACTCTCAACTAACTATATCCCTTTTATTTGTATTGGTTCTTGGGAAGGATTCTGGCAATTTATGTTGTGCTAGGCATACAAAGGAAATCAAGGGCTCTCAACCCCATGTTCGGGGGGGTGCATGTATGTCAGCTTTAGTTTACTATGTGGAATGTTTAATTGTGAACTTTGCATGAGGACAGTTCCATGTGTACCCTATATTTATACAGTGATTTATTACAAGCACTGTTAAATCAATGTTATGCAAAACAAAAAGCGATATTCTGTTTGCCTCAACATTGTTTTGAACAAATGATACATTAGGCTTTAAATCGAGTGCATCTGCATGCCCATCGCACGACTAATTACATGTTACAGTCCAGAAAAAGCCTGCAAATTTAGTTACTTTTTTTTCATCTTTTGGAAAAAGGTATTTGTTTGTACTACGGGAGCGCATTTACATAGCTCAGCTTACTAAATCTTGTATAGATTGTCCATCTTATTCTAGAAAACTACACATGGTATGTTGGGTAAGAGGTAGTGACAACTGTCAGGTTCAATCTCCACCTGCATTTAAACAGTCATATAATCTCTGAATAAGAAAGCGAGATATTTAACATCTGACATGTCCTAAATAGTTCATGCATGTAACATAGCCAGTTAATAAAAGAAGAACTTTACAAACTGTTAATTACTAGAGATACTAGAGAGTGAACAAACTGCTGATGGCCGTAGTCTCACTCATATTGGTCCTGCTGTTAGTATTTAATACCCAGAAGGTCATAGAATAACTCAGCCTCAACTGATTTGATTTCTGTGGTCATTTGCAAGTATTAAGGAGACTATCTAATCCCTCAAATCCCATTGAAAAGGGATTCTGGTGCAGTTCGGACTATGTTTCAGTAGATTGTGAGCAGATGTATTACTTGCGTGGATGAAGCAGACCAAGAAAAGGAACAAAGAGAACATAACTGTAGTGGTAGTAACTAACCAATGCAGGTATAAAAGGAAATAACAATTGCTTGGCTCACTATTATCATACCAGAAATTAATTGAAGTGCACATAAAGGACCATGCCTGTGAATCAATGAGGAATAGGCACAATTGAGTCACATGACTTCAGTTTAGAATGTGTTTGCTAAAGCATCATTCCATTATTTTGCATAGCTGACAGGCGTACGATTTTAGGTTTATATTATTTTCGGTGCGGATAATACTCTCTAGTGAATCAGCCTGAACTAATCATAGCAGTCACGCACTTAACATGGGGAAGTCACACTCCCCCTGTACAAAACTTGTTGGGTTGGAAAACCATCATCATCAAGTGTTGCATCACATTACATATATCAAAAACATTTTAAACTGATTTGTATAAAAAAAAGAAAAACTTAATTTTTACAAGGCAGAAAGTTAAGTATTTTATTACTTAGCTGCTTAGAAAAATCCAAGCTTCTAGTATCACTCAGTCATAAGCGAGTGCATTGATGAAACTACTGTGTCTACTGGCCAGTCTTGCAAGCATTCTAAATACAAGTCGAAGTCCTTCATAATGTAAACACATTTCAGTTGGATACCTTTTCCTTAGGAAAAAGAATTGAGGAACTTTACCATGCAAGCAGGTAAGGCTATATTAACAGACAGCATTTCTGCGATACAGCTGTGGGATGACTGCAGACATCTGAAGTGTTTAGCTAAACGTTTGACTTTTCTTTCAATTTGGGACTCTCTCGGACAGAAGGCTATCCAGTATTTAAATAGTCTTATCATTTATTCAGTAACATAAGAGAGAATCAGGTTTCACTCTCGCACTAAAATAAAATGGAACTTTTCAATACTTCAGAGCTGAATGGGTATAAAGAAAATATGGTAACCCCTTTATGTTAAGGTGCTGCTTATGAATCCAGTATTATTGTTTGTTAGATGAACAATAGATGTGTAATAGAAATGTTATAATATATTCAAAAACATTAAGAGATAAAAATTGTTTTTGCATATCACAACAAAATATATGGTGCTAAAAGTTGCCCCTTTCATAAAATTGTTTATCATTACTTTTTAATGCTTTATAACATCATAATACGCCACTACCATATATTTATAAGACAATAATAAAACATTAGGAAGCAGTACCGTAATATAAAGAGTTACCAAAAAATATATATATATTTTTCTATACGTTTAAACCCTGAATAAGTTTTTTTCTGTCTATTCTAAGTAAAACAAGTTGTGTTTCATGTCATTAGCTGTGGAAAAGACTAAATACAAACCTCCATGTACTAGATAAATTTGATGAGAAATATTGCTCTTCATATGTATTTAATTAATAAATATGGAATAATGACATTGGGATTTTTAAAAAGCCAGTGTTTTGCATAGAGGAGCCACAATCAGCATAAATAGAGAACTATGAAATCCATTCCAAACAGTAAATAAAAACAAATCGCTATAATGAAGTCCCCCAAAATAAACATTGATACTAATGTTTCCTGTCAGCAATACTAATTCTGTATTAATAAGTTCCCCTGTCCAGCAGCTTCTATCCAGTTCTACCTACTCTGCCATGTCCAGACTCCAAAAAGGCTCTGTCTCCAGTGTCTGAATGCCAATACTGGATCGGCGGGACTCTGGGGTGCTGCTGTCCCTCCTCTCCATGGATCCCTGTTCACTGAGTAGACATTCCATACTTATGTGTTCCATCCCAGTGGAGTCACCCAAAGACGTGTCAGCGGTGAGCTTAGATGGGCCGGACTCCAGCGAGGTGACTGATGGCTGCCTGGGAAAAGGGGTGGGTCCAGAGGGGGAGGGTCCATGGAGATTGCTGTCTAAGAGGTTGCACGTGTCCAGGATGTTGAGGGGATGGGAGTCGATGACAGGATCGTTGTGCTTGGAACTGACCGAATGTAACAAGGGTTTGGTGGATATGTGAAGGTGGGAGTGGCTGCCAGGGGCTGCCGGTAAGGAATGGACAGAATTTGGGGCGGTGGACTTTGAATGGGTGTATTCACAGCTGACTGGAAGCTGCTGATGCAAGCCAAGGTGGGAGTTACTAAGGTGGACCGGGACGGTGCTGGGGGCAGCAGTTGCTGCACCTTGCCTAGCTTGTAGAACTGGACCAGAGATATAACCTGGGAAGTTGAGACCAGTGCTGAGCAGTGAGGGACCAGCCTGGGACTGTGGGTGGGCCATGTAGGGGGAGCTGGGGGTGCTCTCCGAGCCTGGAATGTAGCTCTGCTTGGTCCCCTGGTCAACGCAACACGGTGTTTTTAAACAGGAGGACCCGAGGCTCGAGGGCTGGTGGAAGTGCTCCGCCAGGGGGTGGCAGCTCTCTACATCCACCGGACGACCCATTACAGCGATGCTTTCCTGGCTGGTGTTCCCATGGCCCCCAGCGTAGCTCTGCTTGGCCCTGCTGCCATGGCCAAGATGCTCCAAACTCGCAGCGTCACGATGGAGGTGCAGGTCTGTCGCCATGCTGTAGGTCATACCGCTGCTGCCGGCAGAGTTGGAGACCACATGCACCCCATAGGGATACGTGGACAAGGTGGAGGAGTAATGCTGCACTGCCACGTGGGCCTGTAAAAAGTGCATCATATGGTGGAGCTCCTTGCTTAGCTGGGACACTTCATGGTTCAAGTGGCTCATCTAGAACAATGAAAAAAATTGTTTATATTGAGGAATAGAGAAAACAATCCACCCAATACCTTCTCAAATATAGGAACATTTGCTTCATAAACAAATTAAAATTACAAATTACTAATACAAATACATGACAATAAAAATATTGTCTTTGGTAATAATGAAATCATTCGTTATAATGTGAAATTTGATTATGCAGATAAGCCAACGTCTTTGGCCAGGCTATTATACCTTTGCAACCGGTTGGCTAGTTTTGAATTGGGATTCAGGTATATTCAGCTCTTTAGCACTTTTTTTAATAGGCATCCCTCATTCTAATTTTGGTCCACAAATCTTTTCAAAATCGCTTTTAGGTTTACAAAATGCTTTCTTCGGACTGTCAGCATTTTAAAAAAAATCCTTTTGCCCACGCCATCATCTGACATTATTCTCTGTAACGCTGCATGTTTTGTCAGCATGACAATTGTTGGATGTCTCAGCCTCACTGACCGCAATGATCTTAAAATGTTTATCATAACTCTATCTCAGTCTTGGCCAAAATGACATCACATGGGCACCGTCTAATGTTACTGACTATAAGGCCCTTTGAGTACAGACAATTAGAGAAAAAACCTTAAGCATTTTCAGGCCAATACTGTATCAAATATATAATATTCATCCTTTATTTTCAGTAGACGTATAACCCTGCCCCTGGTTATAGAGGACCAAATGTTAAACATCTATACTACAATATGTTAGAAGAGGCCACAAGGAGATCATCTTATGTAACAGTAACTCAAACTTGCTTGTATCCCACTTTCCTGCTTTCCTCTTTTCATCTCGTTTTTAGCAGTGGACCACAACGAATCTTCCATTGCCCGCACTATGCAGATACACCTGGTGCTCTGAAACTGTTCCAGGAGCAATCTGTTTTTAGATACCCAAATCCCCCAGAGACACTAACAAAGGAAGAAATAGACATGGAGGAGACGAGAGGAGAAGTGGAGTACGAGAGGAAGGTGGGGGGGAGATGGGGCACAGCAGGTCTTTGAAGAAGCCTGAGTCAGCGTTGCCGTAGAGTTTCAGCTGCACTGCTGGTGCGTTTTGTACACTTATTAATTTCTCGCTTTCCCCAAAAACAAGTCTCTCTCGGGGGTTCGTCCACATCTTGTGTCAGCTACTTTCAGCGCTTTGCACTAGAACCCAGGGTTCGGTAACATACTTTAACATTGCTTTTTTTATTTTCGATTTGTGTACCAGATTCTGCAGAACAATGTTGCAATTAATATGCTTATAAAGCATATGAATTTATATAATTTTTATATCTGAAAGTTCAGTACCTTGCTTATGCCTTGTTTTGCTACCTGGGGTTTGAATGTTACAAACTTTTGCTTACAAGTTAATTACCTTTATAATAAAGCAAACTTTGATCCTATGCTAATCAGTCAAGTCTAATTTGATTGTATTCAACATACAAACATTATTGTTTTCAAAATGAAAGTCTCAAAGAATCATGTGCAACCTGCTTACTATCCGTTAGATTCAAATATATAAATAAAAATACATAAATGTATTACTTCCTAATTGCTTTAATATCCCCTTAGAGGACAGTTTCATGTTCTCTTGTGTGTTTCCTTATTTGAGTACAAATTTACAGTTTCAGCCACTGTGGATCCCTGCCCACGTACCTCCTTGTTGACCTGATATATGCTCTGTTTCACCTCCTCTGTCTCCAAGAGAAGAGTCGCAGTCACACGGCTGGCATCTGTGAGAGAGGAGGATGAGAGCGGGGGTCATGGGTAACACGTCTGGCTGACACCTCCACCTGACACCGTCAGGCATCCACTTTCAATTGTCAACACGGCATTGAACTTCTTTGGGGAAACTCTTGTCTTGGGTTGCACTACATATCATATAGCCGCCATGTGCTCCAAAGGGAACAATAGCTACATCTCACCTGGCATTCAAATTCACTCTCTGCAGTCCTGAGCCCTTGCTTCAGGCTAGCTGCTATAAGCCTCACGGGTACGTCAGTGTGCGCCCAATTTCTGTTGCGAGTCGGATGACTTCAAGGGGTAAGTTTACCTGTAGCTTGGTTGCCAACGACTGGGGCCCCCATGCCGGCCTTGGCGCTACCCCTCTCAACATTAAAATGGAACGAGCGACCATTGTCCTCGATCCCGTCGACAACCCTGCAAAATGCGAGAAACAGTATAGCCTTAATTAGAGGAGCAGAAAATATGGGCAAGGAGCCCACTGGGGGTTCTGGTGTGGACAATTGGATAGCATGTCACCAGTATAGATTGAAGGATGTCTCCCATTGCAGTCTGTACAGTGTGTACAAGTTCACTAAGGTGAGTCTGGTCCCTTTCAATTTATAGAACGGAGGTAGTGTTACGTTGTACAGGTGAGAGGTGACGCAGAATGATTAACTTTTTAGTACTCATTATTAGGTAAGCTACTCAATTACTATGAAGCCTGAGCTCAGTGTTCAAATGAAATCTTGTTCTTTGCACTGTGTGTAATAGAAGCATCAGCAATAATATATGGGGACAAGTTAGGATCTTCCCATTTTTAACTTATGGACCTATGACATTTCTTTTAAGTCAGCATAACCATTTGATGAATTTTAA
>JAOVYW010003494.1:0-14006 GCA_025775045.1 Hiodon tergisus | reverse complement strand
AGTAATTCCTCTGTACTATATTAAGACTTCATTAAAATTCGATACACTTTCGTGTATAATGTCCTTGGTAACATTGGTTCTTTAAAATGTTACCAAGGAAATTATACACGAAAGTGTATCGAATAACCAATAGCAAGAAATAAATCAATGTAAGACTGATTTCTGTTGAAATTTTGTTAACTGCAGTTTGGTAAAATGACTCCTAGTGTCGCTGTTTACTAAATGTGGGATGTTTGGTGAACAAGCCCACCCACTTGTGCATTGCTAAATGCAGGCGGTCGGTTCCGGATCGTAGAAAAACTCTGGAGCGGAGGGTCAAAAAAAGCTGAATAATTGTTTTTGACTATCGGGTTCTACGAAGAAAGTAAATATTGTATTTTTTGTTAGAAGTTTGATGAACACCGGGTGAAGATCTTAGGACATTATATAGGACATGGGACAAAGGAAATTATCGGTTACTGCCATGATTTATTGCGTGGCGTTCTTTCTGTTTGTCCTGAACATCAGCTATGGAGATATGAGCTACAATATACCGGAGGAGATAAAGCGCGGTTCTGTGGTTGGAAATATAGCCAAGGACCTTGGGCTCGACGTAAGTACGCTGTCAGCGCGGAAAGGCCGTTTAGATATTGGAGGAAGCGATAAACGGTTTTGTGATATAAATCTGAGCACTGGTGAACTGATTGTCGCGGAGCGGATAGACAGAGAGGAGCTTTGTGGACCTAGGGTTTCGTGTACTTTGAAATTCCAACTGATGCTTGAGAACCCACTGGAGCTACATCGTGTCGCAGTGCAAATCCAGGATATAAACGACAACTCACCACGATTTCCAAGAGATCCTATTAAAATAGAAATACAGGAATCGGCCGCGAAAGGAGCTCGCTTCCCATTAGATCAGGCCCATGATTCGGATATAGGACAGAATTCGGTGCAAAGCTACGTATTACAGAGGAATGATCATTTTGCTTTGGCTGTTAATACAAATACATTCGGAGGGAAATATGGTGAAATTGTATTAGAAAAAGAACTGGATCGCGAAAAGGAGCAGGAGGTTACATTATTACTTACCGCTGCAGACGGTGGGACTCCACAGAGGTCTAGTACAGTGGCTATCCTCGTTACTGTGCTGGATGCTAACGATAACCTCCCTGTGTTTGGCCAGGCAGTCTATAAAGTTACACTGCTTGAAAATTCTCCTTTAGGGACTGTAGTCGTTACAGTCAGTGCTACAGATCTAGACGAAGGTGCAAATGGAGTGGTGACTTATGAGTTAAACAGCATTTCTGAAAAATCTGGAAAACTATTTTCTGTAGACACGAAAACAGGGATAATCAAGGTAACCGGGTCAATAGATTTTGAAGAGGAATCATATTATGAAATGCAAATACAAGCAAAAGACGGATCCGGTTTAACATCTAATGCGAAAGTAATAATAGAAATCACGGATATCAACGACAATGAGCCCGTGATATTTCTCAAATCGCTGAAAAACCCCATCACAGAGAGCGCGCTACCTGGAACAGAGGTAGGAATTATTAATGTGCAGGATAAAGACTCTGGGGGAAGCCGACATATCCACTGTTCTATTCAAGACGGCATAGGCCTACCGTTCAAATTAACATCGTCAATAGACAATTATTATTCACTGGTAACAACCCGCGAACTAGATCGTGAATTAGTAGCAGTTTACAACATTACAATCATTGCAATTGACGAGGGATCGCCGCCAATGTCGTCCTTGAAGACTATTCAGTTAACTTTATCGGACATTAATGACAATCCACCTGTTTTTAATAAACAATCGTACAACGCTTATGTGGCAGAAAATAACAAACCAGGATCACCAATTTGTTCTGTTTCAGCAAGTGATCCGGATTGGCGACAGAACGGTACAGTTTCCTATTCTCTGTTGTCTAGTGTGGTCAGGGGTGTTCCGGTTTCCTCATTTTTATCTATTAATGGAGATACGGGGGAGATCCACGCTATTAGATCATTTGATTATGAACAGTTCAGGAGCTTCAAATTCCACGTTGTAGCCAGAGACAATGGTTCTCCTCCACTCAGCAGCAACGTGACTGTGAGCATATTTGTTACAGATCGGAATGACAACTCTCCACAGATACTATACCCTGCTCCCCCAGTGAACTCTTTCATGACTGAACTGGTTCCCAAGACTGCTCACGCGGGCTCCCTGGTATCCAAAGTGATCGCCGTGGATGCTGACTCTGGACAGAACGCTTGGCTATCCTATCAAATCGTTAAATCGACCGATCCGGGGATTTTCACTATTGGTCTGCACAGCGGGGAGATCAAGACACAGCGGGACATTTCTGAATCTGATTCTGTAAAACAGAACCTTGTTATTTCCGTCAAAGATCATGGACAACCCTCCCTTTCTACGACATGCGCAGTGCATTTACTTATTTCAGATAACTTGGCTGATGTTCCAGAATTGAAAGATAACTATTACGCTGAGAACAATTCTAAATTAACTACTTATTTGATTGTTGCACTGGTTTCCGTCTCCACCCTTTTCCTCACGTTTATTATACTCATCGTGTCTATTAAGTTGTGTCGTAAGAGTAAACCTAGACTGCTATTTGACGGAGCAGTCGCCATTCCCAGTACATATTTCCCTCCCAGCTATGCAGAGGTCGATGGAGCAGGAACTCTCCGTAGTTCTTACAATTACGACGCGTACTTAACAACGGGTTCGCGCACTAGTGACTTCAAGTTCGTCAGATCTTACGATGACAACACGCTTCCTGTGGATCAGACATTGAAAAATCACCGGACTGATATTAACGAAAAGGATGTTTCGCTTGATATTGCTGACTCAGTTAAGGTAGGTAGCTATGTTTTTACTTCAGCTTAAGCAGTTAGAAATGTTTTTGAAAGCGGAATTGGTGTCACTGAATTTAATTATTTAAGCATTAATTATGATATTTCTGATAGGTTTAATATTTATTAATGTTTTACTTACCATCCTTTATTTAAGAAAAACAAAAACCAGTATCAACTCATTGGGAATGGGTATCTCATATGCTAGAGCGAAACATTTTTGTGATCCAATGAAAAACACACGAGATCACTGTGCAGATGCAGCTGGCAAAATCGTTATCAAGCTGGAGTTGCGACTTAGCGCTGATTCCTTGGAGAGGCAATTGTCATGATTTCTTGAACTTCGCCGTAGTTTGTTTAAATAATAATAATAACAATCTTAAATATGTGGTCTTATAAGAATGATCTTATACATATTGTATACATAGTTGGCATTCATTTGGCCTTATGACGATGAATTATAAACTTAATTATAAGCTATATCTTAATTTTGCGAAAAGGACACTGACTGTGCCCTTGCTTGAGTTGTACTCTTAAATCCATCCTTCAATTTGAATTCACATGCCAACAAACATACGTTTTTTTAAAATATTGCATATTGAAAACTTCAGGTGAAAAATAGTTCCGCATCAATAACATCAGAATATATGATTATACATTCATAATAAATTTAAAGAGTGGACTTTAGTACCCTTAACTCCTGGTGCTTGCTTTCAAAAAACCATGGAATGGTGAGAAGTAAACCAACATAAACCTGAATTTATACAAATAGACCTTTTCACAATGACCGCCCTTGTTAATTATCGGAGGTGACACACTCCACAATGTGTAGATCCATCCAGACTCGCAGTTAGCAAGGAAGACATGCTGGTTCTGGAAACTGCTTTTGGGCTCACTACTATTCACTGAACACTGAATATTGTGTAATGTGTCTCGAAACGGCACTTGTTTGTCATTTGGTCCTGATTGTCATTTGAAAATAGAAGTATTTCAATACTAGGTGTGTTGGACAAGGGTAGCAAACAAGGCAGTTTATAAACCTATCTTCCTATTTATTTGTTGTGGATGTTTTTATTAAATTGTTCTTTCATGGCTTAAGAATTTTGTATTTTTCGTAGGGAGTTCATACGGTGGATTATTTTATTATTTATTTAATTATATTATCTTTTAATGCATTCATATGGGCTAATAAAAACTTGATAATTTTAAGAATGCACTATTTTAATAAATAATTATGATGCAATTAAATTTACCTTTGCAATATAATATTCCAACGTTCTTCATTAATTTGAGAACATTTTATTCCTTGCCCAATCCTTAATCAATTCAGAGTTGTGGGGAGTCAGAGCCTTACATGGCAGGCATAGGGCTTGAGGCAGGGAATATCCTAGACAGGATGCCAGTCCATCATAGGGCCGGGGACACAGACAATCACTCACTTAGGAACACTTTTTCTGTTTCCAGTCCACCTAAGTCGCAAGTCTTTGGTAAGTGAGAGGAAACCAGAGCACCATGAGGAAACCCACACAAACACAGGGAGAACTCGCAAACCCCACACAAGCTGTGAGCCAGATGAAAAAACTAGGAGTGTTTTGCTATGGGGCACTCTCATTAACTGGTGAGCAACTGCAACGCCGCTGGATTCAAATATTGTTCTTGTTTGTTTATAATTTATTTTAGGATCTGTTTTAAAACGAATAATGGAAATGTTGTAATTTACAGCATGCACATTTAGGGAAAATCCCTGAACAAAAATGTGGGAACTCTTTAAAAACAAAGCACTTGGCCCCTAGGAACTATCTATTCCTCAGTCTTGCAGTTTACGAAAATTAACTCAGAGTGTCGCTATTCACTAGCGGAGGGAAACTGAATTCACATATCCACCCACTATAATACTCGAAGGGAGAGAGCTCCTTCCTGCCTCAGTTGTTTGCCGAATCATGCGTTTGATATGAGAATGTGGTTTCTCGCCTCACGAAATACGACGTTCTAATTCTAAAAACATTGACTTAATCGACTGGAAAACGGTACGGATGCCCGGTAATTTCATACTGACGATGATACAGAGAGGATTTCCGGTAACTAATTCGATTTGCTGTTTGGTTTTCTTTATATGTGTGCTGCATAGCAGTCATGGAGATATGAGCTATTCTATATCAGAGGAGATGAAACGCGGTTCGGTGGTTGGAAGTATTGCTAAGGATCTTGGTCTCGATGTTAAAAGCCTATCTTATCGCAAGGCCCGTATAGATACGGAGGGAAGCAGCAGGCGCAATTGTGATTTAAATTTGGACACGGGTGATTTGATTATATCAGGGCGTATAGACAGAGAGGAGTTTTGTGGACAGAGGACTTCGTGTGTTTTAACACATGAGCTGCTCCTCCAGAATCCACTGGAATTACACCGCATTGATATTCAAATACGCGACATTAATGACAACTCACCACAATTTGCAAGTGACACTGTACATCTAGAAATAACAGAATCCGCTGTGAAAGGTGCGAGATTCCCCTTAGAAGAGGCGCACGATGCAGATATAGGCCAAAACGCGATTCAAAGCTACGTACTACAGAAGAATGATCATTTTGTACTTGCAGTTAATACAAATTCAGCTGGGGGGAAATACTGTGAGTTAGTGTTAGAAAAAGAACTGGATCGTGAACAACAACAGGAGCTTACATTATTACTCACCGCCTCGGACGGTGGAACTCCGCAGAGATCTGGTTCAGTAGCTATACGAGTCAATGTGCTGGATGCCAATGATAATATTCCAGTGTTTACCCAGGCCGTCTATAAAGTCAATCTGCCCGAAAATTCTCCTTTACAAACAATAGTGGTCAAAGTTAGTGCTACCGACGAAGACGCGGGCGCTAATGGTGCAGTCAGCTACGAATTTGGCCGCGTTGCCGAAAAAGTTAAGAAGGTGTTTTCTATTGATCAAAAAACCGGGGACATAAGAGTGACGGGACAAATTGATTTTGAAGAAGAATCAATTTATGAAATGCGAGTACAAGCAAAAGACGGCTCTGGGTTGGCCTCGTATACTACAGTAATAATTGAAATAACTGACGTTAACGACAATGCGCCCGTGATAATGATCAAATCATTTAACGATCCCATCCCTGAGAGCGCACTACCAGGGACGGAAGTGGGAATCATTCATGTACAGGATAAAGACTCCGAGAGAAATCGAAAAGTCTACTGTTCTATTGAACAAAATGTTCCTTTCAAACTAATTCCCTCTATAAAAAATTATTATTCACTGGTAACTTCAAGCGAACTTGACCGAGAAGTAATAACGGATTACAACATTTCAATCAGTGCGATCGACGAGGGATCTCCACCATTATCATCCACAAAGACTATTCGATTTTCTGTTGCTGACGTTAACGACAACCCACCTTTATTTGAAAAACAGTCTTACAGCGCACGCGTGTCTGAAAATAACCAACCTGGATACGTCGTTTGTTCTGTTACAGCCGCAGACCCCGACTGGAGAGAAAACGGTTCTGTTTTATATTCTATAATGCCCCGTGATATTAGTGATGTTTGGGTTTCCTCGTTTTTATCTATTAACGGAGAGACGGGGGTAATCCATGCGGCGAGATCTTTTGATCATGAACAGTTCACAAGCTTTAAAGTCAACGTTGTCGCCAGAGACAATGGTTCTCCTCCACTCAGCAGCAATGTGACTTTGAGCGTCTTCATAACAGACCAGAATGACAACTCTCCACAGATACTGTACCCTGCCCCGTCTGGGAACTCTTTCATGACCGAAATGGTCCCCAAAGCTGCTCACGCGGGTTGCCTGATTTCTAAGGTGATCGCTGTGGATGTTGACTCTGGACAGAACGCCTGGCTTTCATATCAGATACTGAAATCCTCTACCCCGGGACTTTTCACTATTGATCAATACAGCGGAGAGATCAGGACTCAGCGAGACATGTCTGAATCTGATTCTATGAAGCAGAACCTTATTATTTCAGTGAAAGATAACGGACAACCACATCTTTCTACGACATGCGCAGTTTATTTACTTATTTCAGATAACTTGGCTGATGTTCCAGAGTGGAAAGACAGCTCATACAATGAGAGCAATCCCAAAGTAACTACTTATTTGATTATTGCGCTGGTATCGGTCTCCACTTTTTTCCTCATATTTATCACTCTCATCGCGTCCGTGAGGTTTTGCTGTAGGGGGAAACCTAGCCTGTTATTTGACGGCGCAGTAACCATTCCCAGTGCTTATTTCCCTCCCAACTACGCAGAGGTCGATGGCGCAGGAACTCTCCGCAGCTCTTACAATTATGATGCTCACTTAACAACTGGCTCGCGCACCAGTGACTTCAAGTTCGTCCGATCTTACAACGACAACACGCTGCCGGCGGATCATACCGCCGGAGAAAGTTCGAATGACATTTGTGAAGAAGATATGTCAAAACTAAATGGTACAGATGATCCGAAAGAGGTAAATAACTTTACATTTTCTGATAATTTTAAGCATCCCATTTAAAAGTTCCAAAATAATATTTTTAAGGCCCAGAATTCTTACGACTAAAAAAAATGTTCATGTTATTCTTGATTGAATACGTTTGAATACATATATTTCTTTGAAAATGATTATTTTCTGTCTGTCTAACTACTGTATACACTGTTGTTGTAAATCTTATGAACATGTTAATAGTGTGGTTCACTCCTAATTTTACCATTCATTTGGAAAAGCTGCTGTCCTTGAGTCAGTTGCCGTAACGATTCGTTATTGTAATCAAAACTGGTGCATTGTTTCGATTAGTTCTTCGTGCATTGAAGATTCAACTGGATGAATAAGCAAACTTTGCTCATGTTACTTAAGAACAACAGCGTATGCCAATTGCTGTGTCTTTGGACAAAGGCAGATGCCAGTGTGTTCTGGGGCAATATTAATATTTTGGCCACTGTGGCAGTTCGATTTCGACGAAGATTACAGTCATGATTTACATTGACATGTGTAGGGCACTTAAATCATTATTTTCATGGTTCCCACCTGTAATCACATACAACTAATCCGTTTTAAACGCCATTCAATGAACATTGGAGTAGTCGTTATAGAGCTTGGCTTGGTGTAGGCTGTATGAGTTAAGGGAGTGAGGCCCTTGATTAGTGTGGTCTGAAGGAAAGTATTTACAACTGTGAAATTCCATCTGAATTCATGGGAGGTGTGTGACACATGCAAGCCGGAGAGCTTCCAGAGCAAATACACTGTACTTTAAACCGAACTGGACGTTAAAGTAATGTCATATTTTGGTATTATTAGAAAATCAATAAAAAAAGTTGGATATTGATTTGGATAAATATAATTATTTTGTTCGCAAACATCAATGATGTTACTGAACTACCATAGACCTAAGACTATATTTCCACGTATCATTACCAACTAAAACATTTGTATCCCTTACGCTTGTAAGCATTAGTTTTGTTTTTGTTTTTATTAGGAAAAATTATTTCAAATGTTAATTTGAAAATAATCAAATATAATTCTATATAATCTCTACCAAAAGAAAATGAATACTGGACGCCTAACAACTACACAGACTTATTTTGGCAAAGGCTTTAAGTGCTGTTCTGGAAAATCACTCTGAGTGTCGCTATTCACCAGCTGGGGATATTTGAATTTTGACAAACGCACAAAAAAACACGCATTCTTGTGTATCACTTAAAAGCAAACGAGTCGGTTCTACATCGACGCACAGTTGAAGATATGTAGCAAATGCCGTGGTATTGGACTATCGTGTAAAGGTATTTATTTTGAGTGGGTGACTTTATTGTTATGCGATAGGAAAAGGCTGGGGATTTCGTATTGAAAATGGAACACAAAGGATTCTCGTTAATAGCCTTGATACACTGCTATTTTTTTTGCATATTCGCCCTACATAGCAGCCTTGGAGATATTAGCTATTCCATACCGGAGGAGATGAAACGTGGTTCTGGGATTGGAAATATAGCCAAGGATCTTGGTATCGATGTTAAAAGATTTTCAGCTCGCAAAGGTCGTTTAGATATGCTGGGAAGCGGTCAAAGGTATTGTGAGTTAAATCTTAACACTGGTGAATTGATTGTCGCGGAGCGAATAGACAGAGAGGAGCTTTGTGGACCTAGGTTTTCGTGTACAATAAAATACGAGCTGATACTAGAAAACCCTCTGGAGTTACACCGCATCGTAGTTCAAATTCAGGATATTAACGATAACTCACCACAATTTGAAAATGACTTAATAAAATTAGAAATACCTGAATTGTCAGTGAAAGCAGCTCGATTTCCTTTAGATCAGGCCCACGATTCAGATATAGGACAAAACGCTGTTCAAAGCTATATACTGGAAACGAATGAACATTTTGCATTGGTTGTTAATACCAACGCATTCGGTGGGAAATATGGCGAGTTAGTGTTAGAAAAAGAACTGGATCGTGAACAACAGCAAGAGATTACTTTACTTCTTACCGCCGCTGACGGTGGGACTCCAAAGAGATCTGGTACTGTAGTTATACTCGTCACTGTACTGGATGCTAACGATAACATCCCCGTGTTTAGCCAGGCAGTGTATAAAGTCAGTCTACTTGAAAATTCTCCTTTAGAAACTGTAGTTGTTACAGTAAGCGCCACAGATCTAGATGAGGGAGCAAATGGAGAAGTAACTTATGAGTTAAATAGCATTTCCGACAAAGCCAGAAAAATGTTTACTGTTGATAAGAAAAATGGCGAAATAAAAGTAATCGGATCAATTGATTTTGAAGAGGAATCATACTATGAAATGCAAATACAAGCTAAAGACGGATCCGGTTTAGCGTCTAATGCGAAAGTGATCATAGAAATCACTGATCTCAATGACAACGCACCTGTGATTTTTCTTAAGTCTCTTAACAATCCTATCCCTGAGAACGCCCTACCTGGAACTGAGGTAGGAATCATTAATGTGCAAGATAAAGATTCTGAGGGGAATCGACAGATTCGTTGTTATATTGACCAAAATGTACCCTTTAAGTTAATACCGTCAATTAAAAATTATTATTCAATTGTAACTAATAACAAACTAGACCGCGAACAAGTTACAGATTACAATATTGTAGTAACTGCGACCGACGAGGGATCACCGCCTTTATCGTCCACGAAGATTATTGATTTATCTGTATCGGACGTCAACGACAACTCACCTGTTTTTGATAAACAATCATACAACGCACACGTCACCGAAAATAACAAACCAGGGTCATCAATTTGTTCTGTTATTGCAAAAGATCTGGACTGGAGACAGAATGGTACCGTTTCCTATTCTCTGTTATCCGATGTGGTCAATGGCGTTCCAGTGTCCTCGTTTTTATCCATTAACGGAGACACGGGTGTGATCCATGCTGTTAGATCATTTGATTATGAACAGTTCAGGAGTTTCAAAGTCCACATTGTAGCCAAAGACAATGGTTCTCCTCCGCTCAGCAGCAACGTGACTGTGAACGTCTTAATAACAGACCAGAATGATAACTCTCCACAGATACTATACCCGGGCACGTCAGGGAACTCCTTCATGAATGAAATAGTTCCCAAAGCTGCACATGCGGGTTCTCTTGTTTCCAAGGTGATCGCCGTGGATGCTGACTCTGGGCAGAACGCGTGGCTTTCATATGAGATTATTAAATCGACTCTTCCGGGACTTTTCACTATTGGTCTCCACAGTGGAGAGATCCGGGTACAGCGGGATATTTCTGAATCTGATTCAATCAACCAGGACCTTATTATTTCCGTAAACGATAACGGAAAGCCCTCTCTTTCTACGACATGCACAGTGCATGTACTTATTTCGGATAACGTGGCTGATGTTCCAGAGTGGAAAGACAGATCTTACGAAGAGAAAAATTCTAAATTAACTTCTTATCTGATTATTGCACTTGTCTCCGTCTCGACCTTTTTCCTCACATTCATTATTCTCATCGTGTCCTTGAGGTTTTGCCGTCGCAAAAAGCCAAGGCTTTTGTTTGACGGTACGGTCGCCATTCCCAGCGCATATTTCCCTCCCAATTACGCAGAGGTCGATGGAGCCGAAACTCTCCGAAGTTCTATCAACTATGACGCGTACTTAACGACTGGCTCGCTTGCCAGTGACTTCAAATTCGTCAGACCCTACAATGACAACACGATGCTTGCGGATAAAGAACTGAAAATTTCCCAGACTGAAAGTAACGGAAAAGACGATTCACTTGAATCAGCAAATTCAATTGAGGTAGGTAACTTGCTATATTTGTCTACAGCACGATTTAACTAAGATGCATATAATCTTTAAAAAGCACATAACTGGGTGCGAATTAAGAATTGTGGTGATATAGAAAAAGATTCCTGTATTTCAACTTATTTATAAATAAAAAAATAAAAAATATATTTTCTTATCACTATCACGTGTTTGGACATGTTCCTTACTGTGACAGGAAAGGTTTTTGAAGAAAATATAGGTTTAAATATATTTTTGGATCATTATAGTGTAGCAAGGAACAGAGTATAATGATTGTGAGAATTAATTTCAAGCAAAATTCCATGGGCGGTGTAATAATCTATAATTTTGTGATTACATGTAGAAAACACAATGATTCGTTGTGTGCCAATATGAGGCAAAATTGTTATGGAGTTGGATAATAATTTGGTGGAGAGGTATTTCTTAAATTCAAGAAATTGGGCAATATGTAAATCGATGATGCAACAGCATAACAGCTATACAGATTACTTTAGTGAGTCTGGAGTCAAGTATCAAATTGTGCAATACATTTCTCAATGATTTTACATCACTGCAGATGCTGCAACAAAAATGCAGACTATTTAGGTTAGATACTCCTGAAATCTGTTGATTCTCACATGTGATTTGGAATCTCATAGTCTTGCATCGGCACAGTGGAGGCCATACAGCTTAATACTCCTAAAATCAACTATATAGTGGACAATCTCGCTGGCCACAATGTGTCAAATTACAAAACTGCATGTCTGAAGTATAGGTGTGCAACATGGGAACATGCCAGGGTATGGTTCTGTCTTCCTTCTTGTTCACCGTCAACACCTCTGACTTCGGCTTGAACTCAAATGTCACTTCCAGAAGCCTTCTGATGACTCCTCTGTAGTGGACTGTATCACCAATGGGGACAATACGGAGTATCAGAAACCAGTGGAGAACTTTTGATTTTTGGTGTGACAGCAAATGCCTGCAGCTTGATGTTGGCAATACTAAGGAGCTGGTCATTTATTTCAGGAAGACGAAAGGGGCAGTGTCCCCTGTCAGAATACAGGGTATAGATGGTGTGTGGAGATAAAGTGTTATAAAGCAGCAGCAGAGCACTTTTAGTGGACGCCTGATTTACTGAATTGTTCCTGAGAGATTCAGGAGGTCTTTTATTCCAGCAGCTATAAGAATGTACAATGATTTACTGTAGCCCCTTGCTGTTTACATTTTTTTTTTTTTAACATCCAGGTACTGCTCTTAAGCATTTCTATGCTTACTGTGTGTACAGTACTGTGATGTAGCTGATAGGATGATATGGCACTGTACTTTTTGTGGCTTCCACTTATTGGCTTATGACTTTGAATCATCTTGTGTTGATCATTACTTTACTGTGTCTTCATACATCTGTGTGTATCTGTTACTGAGAATTAATTTCCCCTTGGAGATAAATTACTGACTATATTCTATAAGCAATAATGCCGGGTCGAAATTAGGAACTGCATTCATTATTCAAGGTATGAATAACAATATAATATATAAAATAGAAAATGCAATTAAAACAAGAATAGCATATGTGGCAATCATACCACAAAGTACGATGGTCCTATTGAAAATACGATACTCTGGTGTGTGCAGGAGATCGTAATGGTAATTATCCTTGAACTGTTCCACTTTCCCCCTATGCACCTGTTGTCAAGGAAATTGCACACTTCTAAGGACCACTTGCTAGATTTGATGCAATAGCACTGGCTTTGCAAATATTAACGAGAAGAACATCAAACTGTAAAAAGAATGAATATATTTAGTAAGAGGAATGGTGCTGAACCTGACTGAGGGAAATTTTGTGATCTGTGTAGAAAGCACAGTAATCTGCATCCACACTGCTCTTCTTCAGTCTACATTAAATAACTTCTATTAAACATGCACCATCCAACGTCACAAGTATTATCATACTACACATTCAAATATAAAAAAAAAGACCAAACATGACCTAAGCAAATGTATATAGCAGCTATATAAAGTCCTAATTCTAACTGTGGTGGCCTGTGGTGGCTCGACTGAGAAGGTTGAATGCAGTCCTCACTCTTCAATAGGTCAGACAAACTTGGTATGTAGGGCTGTGTTAGAAAGTGGATGAGAGACCTGGGTCTCATCCTGCACTCACAGTCAATTATAAATAATCCTTTTAAACATAGTAAATGTGTCGATGGGTCCTTTAACATAAGAATTATGCAAGTCGTGAGAACACCTCTGCCGATCAGCCTACAGAGATATGATTAAAATGTTATGCATTTTTTGTATTATTTTGTCTTGGATACTGACCGCCACTTATTTATGCTAGGACTGAACTGTTTTGATCAACATTTTAAAAACCCAAAGACATTGAATATCCATTCAAGTATACTGATTGCATAATACACCTAGCGGCTAGTTCATTAGGTAGATAATAAAGGAAACAGATAAGCATCAAAGCATAATTTACTTTTCGATTGAATGTTAGAATGTTCGAATTCCAAGAATGAACCCCAACACAGCCAATGCAACAATAAAGTGGATTAAAGATAATCAAGTCAATTTTATACAATTGGCCAGTCCAAGCCCGGACTTGATTATGATTGAGAATCTGTGGCCAGATTTGATTATTGCTCTCAACCAGAGATCCTCATTCAACTTGACAGGGCCTGACCAATATTGCCAATAAGAATGCCCCAATATTTGCATGATTAAGATGTGCAAACCCAATGTAAAACCAGAGGGCAAAAAAGCTTCTGCCCTCTAAATCCAAATGCCGGGCTTCATATTAAACTCTGAGTGCTAGCAAGTGTTGGATAAAAAAATAGGAACAATTGATCCAAGAAAATAATAGTAAATAAAGAGCGCAGCATTAGAGATATGCTAAAAAAAGATTTTGAGGCCCTAGTATCTTGTTAGGTA
>JAOVYW010003489.1:0-14010 GCA_025775045.1 Hiodon tergisus | reverse complement strand
CAGCTGCATTTTGAACAACTTGTAATGCATTTATGGCTGTATTTGAGCCACCTGATAATATAGCATTACAATAATCAGGTCTAGAAGTAACAAAAGCATGGATTAATTTCTCATACTGTCACTGACCTTGCAGGCTGTATATTCAAATCTCTGGTACAGCACTTCCGTTGAACTGATTGATTATCTATAACAGGTTGAAATCCTTCAAAGTTTCCATTATTATGTGGGACATCAGTTCAGGAATCATTCCACACTGTATTCAATTAGCATTCTCATGAATAATAAAAAATCCATGAACAAATCAATTACACATGACATAAAGAATAAAAATTTAAACAATTTCGACTAAGTTTATGTATGAATCAGATAATTTACTAATTCTATATCAGTAAGTAAGTCCAGTAAGTATATCTCAGCTATGCATGAATATCTGAAGAGGTATTGTAAAAGGTGAAGAGTGAGAAATCACAGTGTTGGTTAATACTTTTTTGGGGGCATATGTGCCTGTGTGATTATATTCTTGTACTGTATGATTTTTGAGGTGGAAATGGTTTTTATATTTTTCAGTTTGTGGGACGCTTACAGGGATAAGTGGCCCTGTCAAAATTAAGACATCTGGATCAAGGTTTGGATCCTGGATGACCGATCCCCTGGCTGGCGAGGGAGATACCAGGGTAAATTTGGGTGTCTTGTTAGCCTGTGTGAATGTTTGTCAGTGAAAACAACATACCTATTATCTGTATCTAAATTCAGCAGACAATTACTCAGAGTGATGTCATACTGTCACTGACCTTGCAGGCTGTATATTCAAATCTCTGGTACAGCACTTCCGTTGAACTGATTGATTATCTTTATTTTTCACTTTAAATTATTTTGAACACATTTAGAAGAACATAAAATGGATAGCAAATCATGTCTAAGCGGGTAGATATTTTTATTTAGGAATTTATACAAAGGCACATAAAACATAATTTATACTGCAAATACTGAGAGTAAATCTGCTTCATCACAGAGAGAAAATTTATTAATTAAAAAACCTCTGCCTATAGCATTAGTAATGCAGTTTGGATTCCAATACTAGCTTGCAGGTGATCTATGCCTTTTATCAACAGATCTTCTAGTGGGAGCTATATCCTATAATATATATATATATATATAAATGCCAGACTAAGCACTGATCATCTTGCCAGCTACAGCAAGACTAATTCTGCAACAATCATTTCCTACAATCAGAATCATATACCATCCTAAAAGTGGCAAAGATTTGATTCCTCTTGTTTATCCCTGCTAGGTGTGGTACATGGATGGCTACCACAACAACCGCTTTGTGCGGGAATACAAGTCCATGACAGATTTTATGACTGGTGACAATTTCACTTCACATCGTCTCCCTCACCCCTGGTCTGTCACAGGTCAGATTGTCTACAATGGCTCCATATATTTCAAAAAGTTTCAGAGTCACATAATCATCAAATTTGACTTCAAGACATCCTCCATCAGCAAGCTGAGAAAACTAGAATATGCTGGCTACAACAACTTGTACCATTATGCGTGGGGCGGTCACTCAAATATTGACCTAATGGTGGATGAGAGTGGCTTGTGGGCTGTGTATGCAACAAATCAGAATGTGGGAAACATTGTAATCAGCAAGCTGAACCCTAACACTCTGCAAATCATCAAAAGCTGGAGCACCAACCACCCAAAGAGAAGTGCAGGAGAAGCCTTCATGATTTGCAGCACCTTGTATATTACCAGTGGGTACTCAGGGGGAGCTAAGGTGTACTACGCCTTTCACACCAACTCCTCCACCTACGAGTATATCGATATTGCTCTGGAGAATAAATACTCCATGCTAGACTACAATCCTAAGGACCGGGCCCTGTACGCATGGAACAACGGTCACCAGGTGCTGTACAATGTCACCTTGTTACATGTCATCCTCTCTGAAGAGCTGTAAAAACCCACTCAAAGACCACATAGTGATTAAACATGCTAGAAGAGAGCAAAGGAAATGCATTTTAAAAAAATCTAAATACATTCTTGACATCTAAATTATGCCAAACATTCATATTCTCTCTTTTATAATAAATGGGAAATGGGAATGAGAATTAGGTTAATTCAAATTAAATCTTCTTCTGGCCTCTGGGTGGGTAAGTTGCTGTCAAAGCTTTGTGGAAGGTGAGAGCAATTTGGAACACAGTAACAATAATAAAGAGCAAAGCATTAACTGTTGGAAACGCCATGTTTAAAATATTTGTCTTGGATTTATGTGGATTTCTTCTTCTTTTTCTGCATGGTCGTTTGTTTTTAGTGTATGAATCTGTCAAGACTGGAAAATTATTTAAAGACTTTTAAGCTTAATTTATTGTTGCTCTCTGATATTCTTATGCTCGTTGTTTGAACTGTATGGGCACAATCTACCCATTGAAAATCCTTAATAATCACCCACAAAAAACTTTTCAACTGGGATAGCTATGAAACAGCAATGTATCCAACGTATTGACTCGTCACAAATGTCTTCTATTTACATTTTCAGAGACATTTGTGCTGTGATTTGATTTGATATGATTTGTACATTCGATGAAATAATTCAAATTTTTTCTTATATCTTATATTTCTGAGTCAACTATATCATATGAGTCATATCATCACTAAAGCCTGTGTATGTGTTTTGCATAAAAACCATCAGAAAAAGTTATATTTAAAATGATGGATACTGTGATGCATTTATTATTCTGCCCTTCAGTATAACTGGAGGGTCTATGTCATTTTGGATTATTTGGATTGGCAATGATTATCAGGGCTTTTTTTTCTGAGGACCACATTAAGAACAGAAGTTATTCTTACAAATAATAATAACAAAAACAAAAACAACAACAACAACAATAATAATAATGATGATGTAATAAACAATTTCCGGGGGATTAGGTATACCTAATAATTTTTTCCCTCTGTCAGCTATTAAAGAAACAGCTTTCCCTGTATTGTCAAAGTTTAATTCTATTATGGAAAGCTGTATAAAAAACTGCATGACAAGAATTCGAGTGGCACTCTGAATTTTAATTATTTTTCATTAATTTGTTCCGTTTATAAGAAAGACTGTTTCAGATCAAGAAGGGATGAGTAAAAGAAAATCCTTTTCAATTCAATTTTTTTTGCCTGAATTTTCATTACAAATGCAGACAGAACCAGTGAGGTCAAAAGAAATGAGAACATCCTATCTGTGATGCAATGAAAGGATTTAAATAAGGAAAGAGTCTTTATCTGAGCTTGTTCATTGGCTCATTTGAACAAAAATGCATCAATGGGATACACTTGAAAGCAGAACAAAAAGGGCAACTGCTAAGCCAGTATTCTGAATTAGCTCTGATCTTAATGCTCTGATATCTGACAAGTTAGTCCGATAGGGCATACGTTGGCAATGCTATAGGGACGTCAAAATGTAGAGGGTGTGAGAAAATGTTTCCTTGACTGGATTGCCTCTGACTCACTCACTATGCATCCAAATGAGCATAAAAACCGCCTGCACATTTTAAAAGTATGTGTAAAGCTCTGATTTTTAAATAAAAGTATTCAGACCACTGAAAATTTCTCTCATATTTCATTCTCTTCGATAATTTATCTTAAAACACTGAAACTCTAAATCAATTATTGATTTAAGATGACACAGGTTTTTTGATAGGATATACATTGTATGGACAAAAGTATTGGGCCACACCTCTTAATCATTGAATTCAGGTGTTTCATTCAGTGCCATTGCCACAGGTGTATAAAATCAAGCACCTAGCCATGCAGTCTGCCTTTACAAACATTTGTGAAAGAATAAGTCGTGCTAAAGAGCTGAATTTGAACGTGGTACTGTAATAGGATGCCACCATTGCAAGTCAGTTCGTGGAATTTCTTCCCTTCTAGATATTCCACGATCAACTGTAAGTGGTATTATTGCAAGTGGAAGCATTTAAGGAACCACAGCAACTCAGCCACGAAGTGGCAGACCACGTAAAGTTACAGAGCAGGGTCACCGAGTGCTGAGGCGCATAGTGCATAAAAGTTGCAAACACTCTGCTGACTAAATAACTACAGAGTTCCAAACCTCCTCTGGGATTAACATCAGCACAAAAACTGTGCGCCGGGAGCTTCATGACATGGGTTTCCATGGTGGAACAGCTGTATGCAAGCCTTACATCACCAAGCAAAAATGCCAAGCGTCAGATGGAGTGGGATAAAGCACGCCGCCACAGGACTGGAGCAGTAGAAAAGTGTTCTGTGGAGGGACGGATCACGCTTCTCTATCTGGCAGTCTGATGGACTGCGTTTGGCGAATACCAGGAGAAGTTTCCTGCCTGACTGTATTGTGCCAGCTGTAAAGTTTGGTGGAGGAGGGATAATGCTATGGGGTTGTTTTTCTGGGGTTGGCCCAGGCCCCTTAGTTCCACTGAAGGGAAATGTTAATGCCTCAGCATACCAAGAAAAATTCTATGCTTCCAACTTTGTAGAAAAAGTTTGGGGAAGGCCCTTTTCCGTTCCATAAAGATATAGTTGAGTTTGGTGTGGAAGAACTTGACAGAGCCCTGACCTCAACCCTATGAAACACCTTTGGGATGAACTAGAAGAGTGGAAGCTGTTATATCTTCAAAGGGGGGACCAACTCAATATTAATACCTATGGATTTAGAATGGGATGTCACAAAAGCTCCTGTAGGTGTAATGTGTAAGTGTCCCAAAACTTTTGTCCATATAGTGTATTGTTAAGGCAAATAATAAGCAGAAATATAATAACAAATGAGAGAAATAGCCTTAATTAATACACCTTCCCTAACCTCCCCCGCGATCACATTGCTGACTGTTACCATTATCTGCAGTGGAAACTGAAACAAGAAGAATACTTGTGAGAGAAGCCACAAAGAGGCTAACATTGCTTTAAAGGAGCTAAAGAGTTCAGTGGCTGGGAGTGGAGTAACAGTGCACTAGTCTGGACTATTACTACTACACCAACACTGGCCTGTGGCAAGAAGGCTGTTACTCAAACTATACCATCTGAAAGCACATCTGGAGTTTGCCAGAAAACATGGCTGTGACCCAGCTGCAATGTGGGAAAAGGTAGCACTTTGAGTTTTGGCCAAAAAGCTATAGTTGTGGTGCAAACCTAACATAGCCCATGTCCCAATATACACCAACTCTACAGTGAAGTTTAGTGGAGGCAGCATCATGGGTGGGGATGCTTCAGAAGGAAAATGATCCCAAGCAAACACCAAAGCAATGTTGGTGAACAAAAAGGTTGCAAGAACAAAAAGGTGAATCTCCTACAGTGATCTAGTCAACGTCATGATCTCAATCCCATTGAGAATCTGTTTTACTATTTGTAAATTGTTATCCAACCTACTTGAACATCCTGGAACAAATCTGACTAATGATTAATGGGCCAAAATCACTCTGCCACTGTGTGCAAAGTTGGTACATATGTACCCCAAAACACTTAAAGCTGTTATTGAAGCAAAAAGTTGCAGTACCAATTACACGTGTGGGGGTTGGATACGTATGCAAGCATATTTCTGTCCTTTATTTGTCATACAAATAATTCCCAACATAAAACCAATGTTACCTGATTTTAAACTGCAAAGAAAAATAAAAACTAAACTATGTTTACTGTGTAAGGATTTAACAAACTGGATCAGAACAAACATTACCAGTTTCCAAGTCCCTGCCTTTGAGCCACCACCACACTTTACAGTAGGAAAGGTGTTGACCATGACTGCTGTGGCAAGTAAAACCTGGAAAAAAAATGAAAAAAATTGGAACAAAAAGTTTTTTTCTTGTCTGGCAACAAAAATAGTATTTACATTTTTCAGCAAATTCCAAATTCCAGGAATGGCTTACTTATTGCCAAGAAGTCCAACTGGGACTGTTTACTCACTGGTATTTACTCTTATTTCAGTTGAAGTCAAAAGCTTCAATTAAGGTAACCCTTACCAGTTTTCCTTACGTTAAGCTTTTTCTGGCTATGGAAAAATGTCATACCAAGTATGAAAGGGAATGCAGTTTAAATTATTCAAAACTCCGTAGCTCTCACCCTTGTGGCTTCATTACTGACTACATAGTTCCGGAAATATGGTCTCCATTTGCTGTAAAAAATCTTTAGGTATCTGTTATTTAATCAGTCAGGCAGGATTCAGAGTTTCCCTGTAACTATCCTCAGCAAAAACATAATGAGTAGAATTATCAGTCATCATCACTACTGTGTTTGCTTTCAATTTAGAAAACTGACATCTTAACTGACACTAATTGGCATATGTTCTGACAGTCATCTAATGTGATGTAAACCATATTTTGACACCTCGGCTTCAGCATAGAAAAAGAATGGGCTCTGTAGCATTTGTAGCACTCTGAGGACTGCCTGCCCTGTGATTTATCAACTTGATGAGGCTATTATCTTTGATAGCGTAAGATTTAATTTTGTAAGATCAATTTTATTTAACATTAAAAACATAAGATAAACATAAATTTGTTTGAGAAAGTTGTGCGGTTTTTGATTTTTTGTCTCATCCGGGATCTTCTCAGTGACCAATTTATATCATATCAATTTGATCTGCAAATCCAAAGTCAACAACTTCTGATAAATTTATAATACAATATAAATTATGTATTTATTAACATTCAGCTGTTGTACATCATCACAGTACTTAATCATAAGTGCTAACACCTCTGCAACCATTATGAATAGTAAAGGTGAAGCTGGACAAATTCCCCTCTTCTCTTCAAACCTTTTGCATGTAACCAAAGGTAACGCCACTGAACTATTTATATCTTTATATAACATCACCTCCCGAAAACGTTCACCAAAACCAAAATGTTCCAGTGTATCCAAAATAAAAGGATGTTCAACTCTATCAAACGCTTTACAAAAATCTAATAATTACACGAGTACCCTAGGGGTCAATATATGCCTTTCTCGGCTGTCTGCCCAAACATTAGTGCTTTCACGTTTCGGGTGAGAGAACATATTGAAAGTCAGGGCTTTATGGAAAACCATCCGGGTCAAATATACATGATTTCCAATACATTAACAATGGGTTGTCAATGTGTTGTCAACACATACATTTTTCACATGTTGACAACACGTAGACAACAAGTTGCTAACGTGTTGATTTTTCATAATTCTGACCCATTTGGCCACTTCCAACAGGCGAGTGACATACGTTCCCATTGGCTGCTGAGCAGTAGGGTTAAACCATTTGTGTTAGCCTCGGGGGTTTGCCTACCACTATTGAACCTGCAATGGATCCTCTTATTTCTGTGTCCTTTTCTTCCTTTTTTTGTGAAGCCTATAAAAAAATAATATATGGATTGTAGTTTTATGACTTAAAATATATTAAAGGAGATTATTTAATTATAAATCATTTTCATATAGATAAAATTGCCTCCTTTTGCTCCACTGCTGCCTTTTTTTTGTAAACAAACAAATTAGTAGACATTCTAGCTTTAACACCATGCTGGGGTGCAACCTGTGGTTTCCTAAACGGCCGAACGGTACACCAGAAGGACCAAAGGAAGATGGAGGTCCCAATCCTTCTGGTGGGCACTTGTCAGGATAGCCAGTTGTGTTGCTAGGGTCATATTGAAATGTTCGACTAGCCCGTCGCTCTGAGGGTGCAGAGGGGTTGTTCTGGTCTTATGCACCCCCAAATGGCAACACACTTCCCGAAAGACCAATACCTCAAAGTTCCGCCCCTGGTCGCTGTAGAGCACCTCCAGCACCCTGAAACAGCAGAACACCTCTGCCACTAGCTTCTCAGCTACAGTGGTAGTGGCCTGGTCTCAGGCCACTTCGTAAAATAGTCCATGGCCACCAGGACATAGCAGTTACCCAACTCCATTGGTGCCCCTACCTGGTATTGCTGGCCAGGCTTTCCCATTGAGAGTGGTGTGCCTTGACTTCCGGTCCAAGGGAAGAGACATGATTTCAGGCCAGCCGCTGCTTGGCTGTCATCCGAAACCAGCACAGGGTCAGCCTCCTGAGCCTGCCCCAGCTCCTCCAGAGAGAACCCGGCCATCTCAAGTTGCCCTTACCAGACCTGCAAAGCTTTGTTGCTCCTCCTTCTTCTCCTGGTGATCATAGTGGCGGCAGGCATCCATCTCACAGGGGCGGCAGGATAAGGCATCTGCATTGCTGTGAATCTGGCCGGCTTGGTGTTGTATTTCATAGTCATACCCCTGCAGCGCCTCGATCCACCTGGCTGTTGGACAAAAGCAGCATTGCAATCAGGTGTCTAGGAGAAACGGCTGCCCTTGACGGTTAGGCGGTGCAGGGGGGCGGCTATGCCGGCGAAGCCAGGGATGAACCGGCGGTAGTACGACGTCAGGCCCAGGAAACTGCGGACCTCCGCCACGTTCTTTGGGGTTGGCCACTTTTCCACCGTGGTGATCTTGGACAGGTCGGTGGAGACCCCAAGGGGACCCACAACGTGTCCAAGGAAATGTGCTTCTCTGGAGCAACGAGCACTTTTTGGGGTTAAGCTTAAGCTCCGCACTCTGGATGCACTGAAATACCCGTCGTAGCAGAAGAAAGGCCTGTGCCAACCCTAACCCAAGCTTTCCAATGAGTGGGAGGGCCCCTGCAAGGTGCCCAAAGGCCCCCCCTTCGGCTCAGGGACTAGAGACTACATTATGGTGGCCGACAGGACGTTTGGCTGTTGGTGGGGGCAGTGTAACGTCCTAGCCCCTGAGTATTGTCCTTTCCTTAAAGACTGTTCAGCGCCGTTGCGCTTTGACTTATTACATGTCACAAAAGCAGTCAAAAAAATTATTCTGTCTGTTATGAAGTAACAATCCAGGTTACTTGTTGGTGTGATCACTGTTGAAAGCCTTCATGTGCCTTATTTTCTGCATGACTATTTCCAGGTATTGCAGGTATAAACTATGTGTGTGGTTCTAGAAAGAAACAATAATAACATACTTTTCTTTGTATCGTAATAAAGTGTTAGAAAGTGTTTTAACTTATTGGCTAAACACTTACTTCTCAGGTAAATGGCTTTAATAAGAATTTTCAGGATGGCCTAGGACTTTGGCACAGTAGTGCACAACTGCTGTCAGGAAAGTCAAATCAAATCACTATCTGACCTAATTACAAGCTCTTATTCTAATCCTGAAAGTCTTTGGAAGGCTGTAAATTCCATCAAAATGGGTAATATCACCTACTGTGTACCTATGTCTGAGTGCCTAATCTCTAAACAAAAAGAGGTCTGTTTAGGTTTTAACAAGCCCAATTGTTAGTGATAATGTTCCCCCTGCTGGTCATAGCCCTAGATTAAATTAAAATGCTGGAAAAAAAAGTTTATGTTGTTTTACGAAGACAGATATTCATTACAATGGTCTGTATCCTAAACCAACATTGAGTGAGTTCCACTGCTGTAACTTCCCCACACACAATTGTTTGTTTTTAATGATAATGATAAAACTAAAGTTTGATGAATGGTGTTAAAGCTAGAATGTCTAGTAATGTGTTTGATGAAAATTATTTATAATTTAATTATTTATTTTAAGTAATAAAACTGCAATCCAAATATAAATTTTTTATAGGCTACACAAAAAAAGGAAGAAAAGGACAAAGAAATAAGAGGATCCTTAGCATGTGAAATAGTGGTAGGCGTATCACGTATATTACGTATATTTGACCTAGATGGCTTTCTACACCTGTAGGCGCTGTCGATTTTGCAATCGAGTGAGCTCCCGTACCCGCGCGCCTTTGCCCATCCCTCCTTTCACCTACGTCACTGAAATGTGAACTTCCCAGCACGCGGCAAACTCCAGAGACAGCAGCTTCAGAATACCCCACGCTAAAGATAAGAAAAACAAGAGCATAATAATAATAATCAGAAAATATAGACAAACGAGGGAGTGACTGGATATAATATAACATCTAATATATTCTTCTTTGGTAAGGTATTTTAAATTTAGCAAATTTTGGTTGTCCCCCACAAGCCAACGTCTGCCAGCTAATGTCTTTAGACAGCTTAGCTCTACAATAAGCAAATGTATCCCATCTAGTTAGTTTAAATGTAAATTGAAAGTGTCTGATATCGAGTAAATTTTAAAACGCTGGCAAAAGTTAAACGTAAATTTTCTAAAGTCAGTATACATGCTGGCGTTAACGTCCGATTGATACAGTCCGAAGTCCTGATACATAAATCAGTATGTGATACACCAAAACGTCTGACTGTGATTTACTCTGGCCCCACAGCGGACTCGTCACTAAATCGCTGACTGACTGGTGTGCATCAAACGATGTAGCTTTTATATATAATTTGGATTCTATGTGGGGAAAGCCTGGCGTTGTGAAGAGAGACAACTCCACCCGAACTGGAGAGGTTCTCTTCTATTATCGAAAAACCTAGCAAATAGCCTAAATAATAGCTAGTTGACAGCTACTGGCATCAGACAGAACACAGGCACTTGGCCTTACACTGATGCCTGACTGCTTCTCCGAATCAGTGATTAGGAAAGAGACCAAGATTAGAAACAATATTGAGACTGTCTTTTCCTCGCCATGTTAAAAGGTCATTAATATACAGAAATGTTTGTAATAGAAATCATCAACATTCACTGTAGTAATCCTGTCTCTCTTAACAATAAACAGTCTGAAAACAAATTAAGAATTGGTTTACTAAATATTAGATGTTTAAACTCAAAGGCCTGTCTTGTGAGTGAAGTAATAATGGACAATAATTACTAAACTACGGCACTTGTGTACGTCGCTCTGGATAAGAGCGTCTGCTAAATGACAAAAATGTAATATGCCGTTCCTTGTCAGGATAAAAGAAAAAGCACACCAGTATGCTTATAGGTGGGTCGTTGGGGTCTCTGAACAGAGTGGTCTCCTTTTATGTCTAAAGGAAGATAAAACCACTTTGGTAGCATAGACCAGAGAAATGTAATTAAAGTAATGGAGTTCTCTGTTTGACCCAGGATTTTAATATATTTCTGCTGTTCTGTTTTATAAGTTATCAAATTTGAATTGCAGCAGGTCTCATGGACAACCTTTGATGCCTTGGGCCAGTTTTCTTCAGGATCAGGCACCTTTGTTTTTAATTGTTCCTATGAGGTTGAGTAAAATAAGAAACTTTGCACATTTCATATTTTGAGTAGCCAAAAGTGCTTGAACAAATACAAAAAAGCTTCATATGCTTCTGCTCGGTTCTTGTCATCTGAATATGACAAAAATTTAAGTTGTGCAAGTTGCTCTGGATAAAAATGTCTGTAAGAATTTATTTTAAATTGTTAATAATCAGGAAGCAAAAGCTGCGTCGGGAAACGGTTTTGTAGTTAGATGAGACCAAGATAGAGCAAAAAACTTTACTTAACACTGCCATGCCTCAAGATACAGTACAGTGAATTATGGTTATGGTGGTGGCAGCATCCTGCTGAGAGGGGATGCTTTTATTGTATTGTTCTATTGGGTATATTGTTAAAGATGAAGGTAGAATGGATTGGGAGGCAAAATACAGGGAAATACTGATAAAACCTGATAAAACACTAAGGCTGGAAAATCCAACTTTCAGTAGGATAATGATCCCAAGCACAAGGCCAAAGCAACATTGGGGTGGCTCAAGAACAAAACAGTGAATGTCCTAGTCAAATTTCTGATCTCAATCCCATTGACACTGGGTAATATTCAATATTAGTGGTTTACCACTAACCTGAACAACCTGAAGCAAATCTGCCAAGACAAATGGGCAAATTAACCCTGACACTATGTACAATGCTAGTACATACTTACCACAAATGACTTAAAGCTGTTACTGCAGTGAAAGGTGGCAAACATTAATGTGAGTCTGTCGAAGGCACTGTGAATGCTAAGACAATTTTACCTTTAGAATGTTTTCAGCTGGGATTTTTTAGCTAGAAAAAATAATTGACTGCCCTGTTTTAGATATTTTTTGAGGTTTTTTTTTAACATCAATATTAAAACATTTATTCTTAATATTAACATTTATTTAATTTGCAAAATAAAAAAACTGCCATCAATAGGCTAATATGGACTAACCACCTACATTTATTTTACTACGTTATTATACCTCACATGTAACACTTCACGATCACACACTGGTTGCTGCTGTTGAATGGTTGGCTCAAACATTGAATTTATATGCTGTTAGAGAGACTTTTATTTGGTAGTTTTTTTGGTGTTTTCGGGACCCGGAAGTAATGGGTCATTGTTGCCAGTTTCACCCTTATTGAACTAGTGCAGGATTGTGTCTGCAAACTGGGGTAAAGGGCAAAACCAGTAGATTGTGTCCTCAACTAGTGAAGAGTCATACATTGACACCTTAACGTCTGGCTTTGTTTTCTGCCATCAAAATACATTTCGTCAGAGATCTTGGCCTTCACAGTATGTTGCCGAATACGGGGTAAGTAATCTATTCACCTACCTGTCAAGGAAGGTTTATAACCAAACGAACGAACACTTAAATAACAGTGTGCGTACATACTGTAGTGCTGCAGGTTGCAACAACGTGGCATTTCTTTATTTTTAATGCTGTTTATTAGTAATGAAATCGGATTATTTTGGAAATTATCAAGATTTCAGTCGCCATGTTAAAACGTTTCTGCGGCATTTCACAACTTTTGTGGTTTGGTTGTAACTTTATGGAAACGTTTTTTGTGGACTGTTTATGGTTAGTTGGTTTACAACCAAATGGGCAAAAGAAGGCCAACATTTTTTTATTCCATTGGAGTTTCGATTATTTTGTGCTTTAAACATTCATTTAACCCTCACATTTAAATCAAAATTAACCAAACTTTGGTTCTGTTGTTGATATCTTATCGCAGTTTAAGCAGTAAACTAAGGGTTTCCTTCAATATGAAAACAGAAAGAGTCACCCAATCTGGTGTGACAAGCTCAAACTTTAGGGTAATAATTAACGGAAAAAATAAGACGTAGGCATATTGGGAGGGGGGTATACAAATTTCAATAAAAAAAATCTGTATAAGTATATCCTTATATAGGGATTATATACATAGGATATTAAATATTAATGTAGTATCAAACACTGGTGACTTATCAGGGTAAACTTCGAACTGATTGCTCTGGTTAGTTTGAATTATTATTTAATTTTATATTTGGTACTGAATAGAGGCTTTTTAAGATTACTACATAATTATACGTTTTCAATACTGAGTTAGTCTAATACTGGGATATGCATGCTAGAGCTAATACTAGCAGACAAGTTGTAAAACGTGGTACACTATGGATGAAATGCTAGTCCGGAACAGCAGTGAAATTAATCATAACAAGTGATATATTTTATAAGTACCACATTCGATGACGCGATTGTGTTTTCCGTTATTATGACTGTAGCCGTCCAGACACAAATACAGACTGATGCAGAATCTCATGTATAAATACAGCTGCAAGAAGCGATGACGGGGTCCAATGCAACCAATGCAGTCGGGCAGTAGGGGTGAGCAATATTGCCTAAATATCGTATCACAATATTTTCCACATTCTGGGAAATACTAGTATTATATCACTATAAAAACGGTCCCTTGCAAAAGTGTTCTCATTGATATTTTATTTTACAGATATTTTATTTTAATATTAATATTTTATTATTTTATTTATATATATGTGTACACACACACACACACACACACAACACACAGTTGTGCTCAAAAGTTTGCATACCCTGGCAGAAATTGTGAAATTTTGCATTGATTTTGAAAATATGACTGATCATGCAAAAAAACTGCCTTTTATTAGTGATCATATGAAGCCATTTATTATCACATAGTTTTTTGGCTCTTTTTTTAAAATCGTAATGATAACAGAAATCACCCAAATGTTTGGCCTTGTTACAGACACACAAGGTGACACATACAGGTTCAAATGGCAATTAAAGGTAAATTTTCCTCACCTGTGGCTTTTTAAATTGCAATTGGTGTCTGTGTATAAATAGTCAATGAGTTTGTTAGCTCTCATGTGGATGCACTGAGCAGACTAGATACTGAGCCATGG
>JAOVYW010003488.1:0-11865 GCA_025775045.1 Hiodon tergisus | reverse complement strand
CATCGGTTTCACACTGACCTAACGACAATAAATGGAGAAAAAATCTAACCATTTCCAATACTTGACTATCAGTCAAGCCAACATAACCTACATATAAACATTAGTGCACATTGACTCCAATACGCTGCATCATCTGTGAACTATTAAACATAACAAATACAAAGAGAGACTGCAGGGACGTGAATCAGCTTTAGACCTATCGGAATGTAGTTAAAAAGAACACAGGACTCCATATCCCAAGTGCGTTTTTTTTGCCTGGTCCGAGCAGCACGAGGGAGAGAGAGATGAGGCAATCGGCAGATCCTGAACTTCAAGGCCCTGGTCAGACGGTGCATATCCGGACACCTCGACAGGACCCGGGCGGACCTGAAGAAGCAGCCCAGGCAGGAAGTCTTCAGGCTGGGCGGGTCCCGCTCGGCACAGCTCATTCAACAGCCGCTAAATCTTCCAGAACCCAAAGCTCCCTGACTGGTTAGTTCTAAAGTCAGAGCTTCTGGTTGGTTCACGCCTGCTGCCACAAAGGTAGACCGGACAGCCCACTGGTTTATTACCATTCAGAACAATTCATATGAAAATTAGCCTAGGTGGGGGGCTGGGGACATTTCGACGTATAAAATCGTTCACTTTGGATGACGTCAGGGAGCAGAGATGGTTCTCTCCCCCTGTGTTTAAAAGTGCACGGTGCACCATGAGAACGCCCGGTGCCCGGGACGTAAGGACGGGGAACCGATCCGGTATAAAGGAGGCATGCCTCCGTCCGTCCAGCACGGGCCGCTCCCTGGTCTCACCCGTCGCTGCTCACAGGTACCCGCCCAGGCACAGCAGCAGCAGCACGTGCACGCTCAGTAGGTACAAGGAGACCAGAAGAGGAATGCGCTTCCTGGAGCAGAACGCCACCCGCAGCATCCGGCTAATGCCCGGGCCGCTCCTCCGAGTCTGACGGCCAAAAAAAGAAAGAGAAGGAGAAGGACAAGAAACAGATTAACGCGAGAAAGAATAAAGTGCAAACAAACAAGTTATTCATTATTTTCTGCCCATCCAACTTAGGCCTGGATATATATCACAATACCACAATCAGTATCCAATTCAGTTGGTAAGAAAAATACGAACCAAGTCCAGAGGTTTACAAAAGGCCTGAACTACAGATTCAACAACCCACTTCTGAAAGGAAATGCCTTTAGACAACGCCAATCTCCAAAGGCAACGACTGACACGCACCCGAGTGACGGCGCCCTCTGGAGGCTCGATGAGGACAGCGGTCTCCGAGAAATTCCCACCAGGGCTGGACTGCCAGTCTCCCACCGAGTGCCTGGATAAGCCGGGGGAGTGAGACAAGGTGAATAAACTCTGGAGAGCCAGAGAACTGACACTGAGGACTGAGCAGAGCCGCTAACGCGGTACGGTGTCACGATAGCAGCCACAGCACGTGCAGCCCGAGCAGCATGAAACACCGTGATGCTCAAGGCGGCGCAGTTGGGGAATATACCGGTTAAGCCGATCCTGGGCGGCTGATAGCTGCTCCTCCACCGCCAGTCTCTGCTCCTGCTCCTCCTCCAGCCTGAGGGAGCGAAGAGAAGGGCGCGTGAGCAGTGTGGGGGAATCGCGCGGCTCGGCTTCTCAGCATTGTGTGTTAACTCAGGGAGCAGGAGCTGGTGTCGCCGTGTCATTGGCTGTGCGTGTGTCTGTGTGGGCGGAGAGAGATTCGAGTTGCACAGGACATCCTCACCTGCGTTGCAGCTCCTTGACCTCGGCTCTGTATTCGTCACCGTCTTTAGGGTCACTGCGTTCTTGGGGGCCACCAGGGGCGCTGTCCATTTCGGGGATGCCCTTGGGATGTAACAGTACACAGGCTTATTTAAACCTAATGGAAATTCACATAGCATATACATACTAAATAGCAAATAATAGCAAATGTGTTCAACGAATCTGAGCCCCGACCTTGCTCTTTTCCTCTTGCAGTTCATGAAGCTGCCTCTGGAGGGCACTGCAGCGACTCTGTGCATCACCCAGCCTCTGAGAACTGCCTCTGAGCTGAGCGGCCAGCAGGCGCTTCTCCTCAAACACCTCCGAGAGCTGGAGAGAGGGAGGGAAAGCCAGGGACTGAACCACACAGCATATCCGCACAGCGAGAGAGATCCCCAGGGGAGGCGGGGAGGAGGCCAGGGTAAAGCAGGGTGGGGTTAAGCGGGAGAAAAAAGACGCAGGAGGAGGACACAAAAGAAACAGTATGAGCAGAAATGGAAGGCCTCGATGTCTTCACCCTGATCAGTTAGTGACTCTCACTCAGAAAACGGTGAGGTCAGGAGACGGAATAGCGAGACAGTGAGTAAGAATATAGAGTAGCGACAGAGTAGCACAACTAGTTACCTACCTTACTACTGAGCTCGGTGATCTTCAGGTCCTTTGAGTGAAGTTCTCTCAGAGAGTTACTCAGCTGGCTGCTAAGCGGCCCGCTGTCTGCCTGCAAGATCGGGGCCTCACAGGACAGTTCTGTCCCTGAAGAGGCCTGTACACAAACAAAAAATACATTAAAAGTTAAAATGGACTCAAGACTACAGTCACAGACTGCAAATGAACAAAAATAAAACTCATATCGGAAATTACGGATGCAAATGTCCAGCAGCCCCTCACCTCTCTCTGGTACTGCTCCTCTAACACCTTGGGTCGCTGGGCCTTTGCCTCATCCAGCATGGCGGTGAGCTGTCGGACCTGCTGGTCCCGGTCCGAGAGGGTGGCCAGGGTCTGTTTTTTGAGGAGCTCGGCTTGGTCCTGCCAGTCCAGGCGCTCTAATCTGGGAAGGCGGAACAAAACCACAACGCCATATACAGAAAGGCAGGGGGCGAGTAGAAACGCAAGCACCCATACACCTAATCAGTTATTTGCACGTAAACTTGCGCTGACCACGGCTACCTTGGAACGCCTGCATAACAAGGGCAAGTCAAGACATAACATGTTGCATAAAGAGGAGAAGTGGCTCACCTGAGCTTCTCTAGCTCTTCCTTCTCTCTCTCCAGCAGTTCCCCCTTGTCCATCTTGTCCTCCGCCTCCCTCATCCCTCTCTCCAACCTCTCCTCCCTCTGGCGGCCCTCCTCCGCCCTCCGCCGCTCTTCTTCCAGCTCCTGACTGACCCTGGCCAGCTCCTCTTCCACCTGGCACAGGCGGGACGAGCCCAACTCCAGCCGCTGAAGCTGCTCCAGCTGGAGAAAGAGACCGCCGGGGTGAGAACAAGGAAACGACACCGCGTTCACATGGCCAAACTGTCCGTCTCATCTCAGGAGCTTACGTTCACAAACGCACAGCTCAGTTCTACCGCCACAGAGACTGGCTTAACGAATGCTACCAAGAGCGACGTTAGCCTTTTTTGTAGTCTCATTGTTAAATTGAATTACTTACCTATTGGTCAGCACCTCTATGCTATGGGGTGTGCATTTTAACTTTTTTTTTGGAAAGAATACTAAGAGCTCATGAAACAATAACTCAACAGATCTTTACCAGTCTTTCCCGATCGTTCTGCAGGGCAGAGAGCGCATTCTTCAGTCCCCACACTTCTGATCTGCCAGCAGGGGGCAGTGCCGGTTGGGGTTGAGCGGCAGTCCTGGACACCTCCTCCAGTCGGAGGCGCAGTTCCCTGGCCTCGTTGATGGCCTGGTCCCGCGAGTCCTGCAGTGACGCCATGGCCTGACCGAAGGACTGGTTCTGAGCCCGGAGCTCAGCGGCTCCCTCTCTCTCCTCCAGCAGCTTCTGCTCCAGCACCACCAGGTCCTGGGCCAGCTCGGCCACCCTCTCCTCCGCCGTCTCCGACTGTGTGCGCAACACCCCCTCCTCCCACCTCAGCTTCCTCAGCTCCTTGTTCCTGGACTTCTCCCCCTCGCTCTGGGAGCGCAGCGTCTCCTCTAGGGCGGCTGCTTGCTCCCGTGATGCCTGGAGCTGCTCCCTCAGACTCTTCACCTCCTCAGCATGCGAGTCGCTCATCTCCTGTCTCCCTCTACTACTGGCCTGACTCAAGGTCTCCCTCTCCACTCTACTCTCCTTCTCCGCCTCCAGCACTCGGCCGGTCGTCTCCTCCATCTGCCTCTCCAAGGCCTGGATCTTGCCCTCCATGTCCTCCCGCTCGGACTCCATCTTCCGCAGCCTGCCTTGAAACTCCTCCCTCTCCCTCTCCAGGGCGGAGATGCGCTCCAGCTGTGCGGCCAGTAGCTGCTTGTGCTGGGAGTCCTTCATGCTCAGCACCTGGGTCAGGTCATCCCTGTAGCCGTGAAGCTGGGCCGAGAGCTTGGCCTTCTCAGAATTGAGGTCGTCTCTCTCGGACAGCAGGCTCCGCAGCTGCTCCTTCAGACCGTTGGTCTCCCCTGCCGCCTCCTGGATCAGAGAGTCCTTCTCCATCATCACCTGGAGAAAGACAGAGTCACACTACTTAATCCCGATGAGACAGCTGATTTTTATAAATCCAAGTTTTTTTTAACAAAACACAGAGTACACACCAGTCTGTGGGACAGGTTTAACAGGAAACCGTAATACTGAAACACACCAAAACAACGCAGGGCTGATCTGAAGAGCAATCGCTCGGCCTGGGCTACAGTCGGAATCAAATTGAGACGTCTTCTACCTGTAGGTGGCGCTCCTCCAGCTGTTTGTACTGGCCGAGCACTCGTTCTCTGTCGTCCTGCAGGGATCCCATTGCCTTAGTGAAGGCGTCGAGCCGGGCTTTGCTGTGGCTGCTCTCTTCCTCGGCCTTCTGAGCCCTCTCCTCCAGACCCCGCACCTCCTCCCTCCTCTCCTCTACCTCTTTCTCCGCCTCTAGCGCTCGCCCTTCAGCCTCCCGCCTGGCCTCCTCGGCAGCCTGGAATCAAGTTGCACATATCTTTAAGTCCAGACACGCAGCATAGAAACATCAGGAGCACAGGATCAATACAGAAAACACATCCACACCAGTGTGCGTTGTTCAGTCGATCATCAGTTTGTCCTGCAGAAGGCACCAATAACCCTAAAACACGAATGAACTTGGATGAACCGGAAATGAAATGAAATGATTCGTCACCTGTGTCACCGCTTGCTCCTTCTCTCCCATAAGCTCCAGCTCTCGCCTCTCCTTTTCGCCGAGTTCGGCTTGCAGCGCCTCCGTCAGGGCCTTGGAGGAGCGCAGGTCGGTCTCCAGCTGCTCCAAGTTCAAGCCCAGCCGTGTCCGCTCCGTCTCCCGCTCCTTCAGCTCAGCCCGGGCCTGGTCCATCTCTAGCTGCAGCTCTGCAACGGCCTCTTCCAGGGCCTGGGTTCTGTGGCGCAGCCCCTCTGCCTCAACCTCCAGAGCGGCCAGGAGGGTGCACTTCTGAGCCAAGGAGGTCTCGGCCTGGGCGAAGGCCTCCTGCAGCTTGCTTTGCTCCTCCTCCAGAGCAACTCGACTCTCTCCGTGCATCCTCTCCTCCTCCTTAAACTTGAGCTGCCACTCCTCCTCTGATTTCTGAAGTCTGACAAACAGACAAAGAGGAAACCAATATCTTTTTTTGAACCCTGGCTTTCAAATAACAGAATTTAAATTTGCATTTGTAAAAAAAACAAACAAACAACACCTTTCAGAATAATCACTCCACAGTAATGCATTGAAGACCGCATACACTCGCACACACCGCTTACTTACCTCTCGGCCGCAAGCTGCAGCTCCTCTCTCCGAGCTATTTCTTTTTGCAGTTGCTCGGCGAGGTTCCGAGCCTGTGACTCAGCCTCTCGCACCTCCGCCTCTTTCCCCTGGAGGGTGCCATGGAAGCGGCTCTCCCACTGTCGCGCCTCATCCAGCACGCGGTCCCGGTCGTCCTGCAGTGACGACATGGAGCGGGAGAAGGCAGCCAGTCGCGCCAATGATTGGTCTAAACGGGCCTGCATTTCCTGGGCCATTTTCTCTCTGGCCTCTGCCAGCTGTCGGGCCTCCTGAGCCGCCTTTTCTTCACGTTCCTTCTCCCTCTGGCAGTCCTCCAGCCTCATGTCCGCCTGCTTCAGCTCAGCCCCCAGCCGCAGCCTCACCGCATCCAGCGTCCTCTCCGCCTCCGCCTCGCTCTCGGCTTGTCGCCGCTGGGCCAGCTCGTCCGAGGCACGTCTCTCCGCCTGCATGCGTCCCACCTCGCGCTGCGCGTCGTCCAGGCGCACTTTGTAAACGGAGAGCTCCGCCTCGGCCTTCTTCAGCTCCTCCGCCGCCTTCGCAGTTCCCGAGCAAGCCGCTGCCAGATCGCGCTGGGCCTCCTCTCTGCCGAGCTGCAGGGCTTTGGCCTCCTTCTCCAACTCGCTAATTCTCTCTTGATACCGGATGCAGTCCCGCTGCATCTGTCGCACCTCGAGCTGTTTCTCCCGCAGCAGTTCCTCCAGCTGCCGGGCACGACTCTGGCTCCCCTCTTTACTCCTCTGCGCGGACTTCAGCTTCTGCTCCAACTCCCTCTGCCTCCCTGCTTCCGCTTCGGCCTCTGCCCTCTCTCTCTGGGCCTGCCGCTTGTCCTCCTCCAGCCGGGCCGCGCGGTCAACCTCGCTTTTGGCTTGGGCCTCAAACTCGGCCCGTTCCCTCTCAAGCTTCTCCACCTCAAGCTGCAGCTCCAGCAGACGCTCCCGGGTGTCCGCCGCCCCCTGCTGGTAGCCAGCAATGCTGCCATTGAGCTCAGCCAGCTGGTTCATCAGCCGCTCCTCAAGGTCGTCTTTCTCCGCCTCCAGGCGAGCCCGAATCTCTTTTAGCTTCACCTCCCATTTGACAGCTTCCTCCCGTAGACTCTCCTCCCTCTCCTTGCCTTCTCGAAGCTGCTGCTCAAGAGAGAAAAGCTGCACAGCATGTGAATCTTCCAGTACACGCCTTGATTCGATCTCTGCTTCCAGGACGGCCTCCATCTCCCTAATCTTCTCTTGTGTTTGGTCTTGGGTTTTTTCAGGTGCTTCCGTCTTTAGTGTTCCCTCTGCAAAGTCTGGAACAGCGGAATCTGTATGATCCGTTTGCTCTGAATCATCTGGTCGGCTCTCCGTTAGGCTTTGGTTGCTTTGGGCCAAAACTGGACTGAACTGCAGGGCAACTACAGACTCTTCCATCAGAGACTGTGTGTCTTTTGGTGTTTTTTCTTTCTCCTGCTCCTGAGCTAGCTGTTCCCTCAGCTCTACAGCTTCCTGTTCCAGTGCGTCTCTCTGAGCCTTAATGGTGTCCAAATCACCTTTCAAAGTTTCCAGCTCGCCCATCGCCCTTTCAAAGTCCTCCCGCTGTTTTTTATCATCTCTCCCTGGGCTGTCCTTTTTCCTCTCTTCCATCTCTCGGAGCCGCTCATTCTCTTCCTCCAAATCCATGATCTTCTGCTGCTTGGTTTTAGCAAACTTCCTCATTTTGTCTTTGATCGTGTCCACCTCCTTCTGTGCTTCCTCTGCCAGCCGCTCCGCCTCCAGCCTGGCCACCTCGTGGGCTCTGGCCCTTGTAGCCAGGTCTTGCCTCTCCAGCCGGGCAGCTTCCAGCACCCGCTGCACACGCTCTGCCTCGTCACTCACGTTCTCGTAGGACTTCAGCAGAGTCTCATACTCTTCCTTCATTGCCTGCACTTTCTCTTGCCACTCGTGATTCACTTGGGTGACCTGCTCCTTCGCAGACGCAGCCTCCTGCTTAAAGTCATCTTTTTCCTTTAGCACACCCTCCATGGCGAGCTTGAGGCTCTCGCAGGAAGACCCTAAACTCTGGTTCTCAAGCAGGGCTCGGTCAACCTCTTCGATAAGCTTCTCCCGTTCCGTCCTCAGCTTCTCAAACTCGGTCTCCCGGGCCTTAAGCTTCAGCTGGAGTTCTGTCATAATCTTCTCCGCAGCAGCCAGTTCTTCTTTCTGCACCTTGCTCTCCTTCAGAACTTCCTTGCGGGAGATAAGTGCAGCCTGCAGCTTCCGCTGGATTTGCTGAAGCTTGCCTTCGGTACCCTTTCCATCCTCCTGCCGTAGAGGCATCTCAGCTTCCAGTCTCTGGTTATTTTCTTTCTCAACCCTCAGAGCTTCCTGCAGAGAGGTGATCAGCTGGTCCTTCTCAGACACAGTCTCCTGCATCATCTGGAGGAGTGAGTTCTGTTCGTCGAGTTGCTGACTCAGTTCCAAAATCTCATTGTTCTTGCAGCTCAAGAACTGCTTGAACTCCTCAACCTCAGCCTGGAGTAGAGCAATTGGGGATTCCGACCCCTTGTCGCCTGCCTGAACTGCCACGGCCGCTGCCGCTTCCACTTCTGCTTTCAGCATCTCGGCATGGGCCTCTGCTTGTTGGCATTTCTCTTTCAAATCCGTCATCTCTAAGTAAAGCGCATCTATCTGTCTCTCCTTATCCCTCACGAGCTGTAGCTCTTTGCCCAACTCCAGGAGCTCGACCTCCCTCCGAGACAGAATTTCTTGGCTTTCCGTCAACTCTCTCTGCAGCTCAATACGAGCTTCCTGCTCTGCCTGCACCACTCCTCTTAGAGCTTCTAGAGCGTCCTCCTCTGCCTGCTTCTGCTGTGAGCTCTGCTCTGCGCTGGGGAAAGGTTTCTCCAGCTCTTGCCGCTGTGGGGCAGTCTCAGGTGCAGCGAAGTCCACCCAGTCCTCTTGAGCCCAGCCACCAGCCGCTGGCTTCTCTTCTTCCTCCACCTCCGCGGCGTGTTTGACTTCTGCTTCCTTCTCCAAACTCGCCTGCTCTTTCTGCATCTGCAGGTCCTTCAGCTCTTTAAGCCGACTCAGCAGGGTCTCCCGTTCACCGCCCTGCTCCTCAAAGCGCACCAGCAGGGAATTGTACTCCTCCCTCTGCTGCTTTAGCTGCTCGCGATGGTGTCGATCCTTCTCTTTAGCCTTTCGGATGGTTTCCTTTCGGGACTCCAAAGCCTCCTGGAGTTTCTTCGGCAGCATTTCGTGCTCAGATTCCAGCAAGGACAACTGAGACCGAAGTCCAGCCATCTCTTCTTCAGCCTTATCCTTTAGTAACTGTACCTCATTCAGAGCCCGGGATTGAGCATATTCATGCTCCTCCTTAGCTGCCAGCGCTTCAGTCAAAGCTCGATCCTTTTCAGCAATATTCTGTTCCAGCATCTCCTGGACAACATCTCTTTCTCTGAGGGCCTGGTTAGCCTCCTCCAATGCAGTCTGTAGTCGCAACACCTCTTGTTCTATTTCTCCACCTCTCTCCTTGTCCGTCTCTGGGACATCAGAGCAACTTCCTTCCCTAGTTTCCCCGCCTTGTTCTTTTTGTCTTTCCACTTCCCTTTCAAACTGATCAACCTTCTTCAGGAGCTCCTTACGTTGCAGCAGAGCTGCTTGAAGTTTCCTCTTCACCTGCTCGCCCTCTTTTTTCATATTAGCTACTTGTACAATCAGGTCCTCTTTATCCCTCTCCAGACATTCACGCTCCTTGCCATCGTCTTCTGGATTCTCTCTCACCTTCTGTTCATCTTCCCATGCTTTCTCCAGCTCGACAACTTGCTCCTTCAGTTTCTTGACCTCAGTGCTAATCAAGTACTTCTCCTCTCCTGCCTGAAGCAGCCGGGTGGTCATGCTGTCACTGAGCTCCATCATCTCCTGCTCCTTCTGAGTGATGCGTAGCTGTAGGTCCTCCATATCAGCAGTCCTCTCTCTCAGAGTCGCTTCCGTAATGCTAGCCTCTTGCAGTCTTGCCTCTGTGTCTGTTAGCCTTTGCTCTAGCATGGAGGCAGCCAGCTCTTTTTTCTCCAGCTGGTCGCTCAGCATCCTGGCCTGAGCCTCTTGTTCAGAGAGGCAGCGTTGGGCCTCATCCAGATCGACCTGAAGGGCCTCGATCTTGTGGTCCTTGGATCGAGCCACAGTCTGCAGGCTGGATAACTGTTCCTCAAGGACCCCACTTGCCATGTTCAGCCTCTCTATCTCTGAGGTCTTCTGCTGGACAACCTCATAAAGCTCTGCCCTGGCCGTATTCAGCGCCTCCTTCCACTCCTGCACTTGTGCTTCAGCCTCTTCCTTAGACAAATTTAGGACCCGCAGCTGCTCCTCCAGACTCTGAGACCTCAACTGCGAGTCTGATGCTTCATCCTTTAGTCTCTGGAGCTCAGCCAGTAGCTCACTGTACCTTCTTTGGAGTTCTTCTGCAAGAGCTTGGGCAAAAGCCTGGTCTCTCCCCATGGTGTCCAAGGAATCCTCCCCCTGCTGGGTTATGTGCACATGAACAGTCTCACGGATAACAACTGAAGAGGACTCTAATTGGACTGAGGAAGAGGTGGAAACGTTTTGAAACTGGCCAAAATCCTGCAGCAAGGTGGGCCACTCCTGACCTCCGTCTTGATTGACGGCTTCCAAAAGTGTCCAGCTGCTTTGGGCCACCTCGGAGTCAGTGCTTGTCACCATTTCGTCAGAGGAAGCCCCCTTCGTTTCCCTTTCCTCTGGAGACTCAGGCTGCACGCTAATGAGCTCCGGGCTGCTCTTATCATCAGCAGAGGGTGACGGGAGTGACCCGTCTCTTGTTAGAGTCCCCTCTTCATCTGGCGTGTCAGCAGGGAAGTCGATCATATCTGCATTGTTCCGTGTGCCTATGGAGCTACCTGTGCTCTGCGCAGGGCTGCCCTGTCGAGGCTCACTGCGGCCCAACCCCAAGCTCTGCTCTTCGGCCAGCACGAGGCGGGTGCGCAGGGCAACTAACTCCTCCTCCTTCTCCGCCAGCTGCTGCTGCAGAGCCAACAACTGTGTGGCACCAGAGGGTAGCCCGCTGTCCGGATTACGTTCTCCACCCAAGTCCTGAAAGACGGAGGCTGAGATGTCAGTCAGCAGTAAAAGAACTTGCCGCACGAATTTCACCTAACAAGTGCAAACATTTGGATCACTGAATAACTTTAATTTTGTCCTATAATGTATAGCTGTTCAATGTACAATGAAGCATACCGTCTCTATCAGTGTAGGGGTGTCTATTGCATCTTTCCTCAGTTCTGCAGGGAAAATTCATTCAACAAATTAAAAGGACAGCTCAGAAAACACACGTCATTAGAAGTCTAAACAAAAGCCTTACATATCCTGCATTCACACAATTTTCTCCAAAGATAGAAATGGAATTTTCAATTGGCACGTGATAAATAACCCCCATTTATTAAGCTAAATTCAATTAATCAATGAAATCGGAAATTAATATAGCAAGTGTAACACCTGTAAGGCTGCAGAAATGAATTATTCTCTGTTAAAGCCTTTGATGCAGTGATACGGCAAGTAACGCACATGTGGAGGGCTCTGGCAGGCTGCAGTGCAAATCCCCTGTGCTGGCCAAGAAGAATAAGCAGCTGGCAAATCTGAGGATGAGGCGCGATAATCCCCAACCGACCCCTCACCTGTCGCCTGCGCCGATTTTTGTCAAGTAAGCGGTCTCGCTCTAGTGTTACGTTACCAAGAGCCAAAAACAGGCATGCGTTCACGTAACGGTAGCTGCACACCGTTGGTCAAACCAAGGTTACTGTGGTCTCCAAGGCAGGACAAAACGGATCAAATCCAACCTTGCTTATCGCAAATCACACACGTTACTAAAGATCAAGTATCTTAAACATAATGCCGGTGTGAGTTCTACTCCTGGTCACCAGGTCTTTAGTGAGATGGATTTTGCGGTTTAAAAAACAAACGATGGACCTTTCTCTGCATCCACTGGATCTTCAAGGGAAGGGTCAATGACGGGCTCCTCCAACAAATTACTCGCAACCTGGAAAGGAAGGAGCGTAATCATTCAAGTGCAATTACAAAACAGACGCTGTCAACAAAACACGTCGACAACATCAGACCAACGGCATCGCGTGGCAAGCGCTCCTACAGCCGTGCAACACGAAAGCTCCGGTGTCAAGGTCAGTCGTGTCTGATCAGGGATCAGTCCAGGCAGTATTACTGCGCTGCTGATATGACAGGATGAGGGACGCGCAG